>MU224545.1:1617258-1639816 GCA_018584345.1 Thuja plicata
CTAAAGTGTGTCCCAAGGGGTCATACGACCCCTTGGGACACACTTGAGTGTTCTAATGTGTTTCCGAGGGTTACAGAGGGACCAAAGGGGTCCTAGTACACTTTCTCAAGCGTTAGGACCCCTAGGAACCCTCTATGACCCCTTTGGAAACCTTTTCGATGGCCTATACTAGTGTAATTAACCTATATATTAATATGTCCTATATAATATATATTATATATATACTATACTTTATTTTATTATATATACAACAATATTTTATATATAATATATAATACATATCATATTGAATATATATTTTTACTATATATATTATATCGTATCATATAATATAAAATATATATTACATACAATTTAAATATGAAGATATTACATGATATATTGTAAAATACTTATTAATATATAATACATATAAAATAATATGTAATATATGATATATAATGTAATATTTAATATTAATATATATTATATAATATCTAATGTAAAATATATATATTATATAATATTTAATATATAATAGATATTATATAATATTTAATATATATAATATATAATCTAATATATAATTTTTGATATATAATATATCATATGAAGTATGGAGAAATGGGAAGGAGAAAGGGGTTGGAAATAAATTAATAGGGAGAAAGGGAAGGCAAAATTTAAAATTCAAAATTCTGTCAGGATTTTTGGGTACTCGATTAGGCTTAGTATTGCTTTGTACCTGGTCAACTCTTCAAATGTCACAAAAATGTGTTTTTCTACTGTTTCTCTCAATTCCAAACTTCGACAATGTAGTTGACGACTTTTTTTTTCACCCGAATTTGATGAAATGAAAAAGGTATCTTAAGGGGATTATCAGCTTTCTATCGATATAGTTGTTGTCAAATTTTAAATTCGGTAAGCAATTATTAGTTATTTTCTAATTAAGTTACCTTTAAAGTGCTGATTTATATACTGATTGAAAAATGGCTATAACTTTCAGATGGTATAACATTTTTAAAATCAAAAAAATGTTTCACATTCTATGCTTCGCCTACTATAAGGGAATTGTTTGTTTGAATTTCTTAAAGTTTTCAATGAGTTAAGGTGTTCAGACACGTGAGTTTTTTTATTCTGAAAACATTGTAGTAGATAATTCATAATTAATTATTTTGGAATAAAATTACAAAAAAATATATGTCACGTCCGGGCATGAGTCTACTACTTATATATAAAATCTTATAATAAAATACTATCATTTGATTATGATTGAGGTGGTTAGACATACACCTACTTCTTATTTTTTTCCTGAAATTTTTGTACTCCTGCATTGAAATCTATAATTTTCACCAATCATATTAATTTTTTTTTCAGAAAAGGCCTAGTAGTTTAGAAACTACATTCAATTTTCTACAGATTCTATTCTTACAACTTTTTGATATTAGGTTGATAGCTAGTTCAAAATTTTACTTCAACTTGACTAACCCTGATTTGCTGATTTTTCATTGCCACTTAAGGGCATAGTTTGGCCCCTCGTGATCTTGCACATATCCTTTTGTTTTGTTGGAAATGATGAAGTGCATGAATTTCTTCAAGCCTTTCACCATTGAAAATTTTACTTAATCTCATAATCCTTTAGAGTCTTGGAGTAGAAAGCAATGAGGTGTTCTCTTGTACCCTCTCTTTTTTCTGTCCTAACACCAATGCAATGTTGAAATCACTTGCATAGACACACATGATGAAGTCCTTTGATAAATCAGGGATCACTAGGATAGGTGTGGATGCAATAGCTTCTTTTATCTTTATGAAAATCTCTCTTTCTTTTGGGGTCAATTTGTATGGGATATCTTTCTTTAGCATTAGTGTGATAAGTCTCACCAGTCCAGCAAAGTTTGTGATAAACTTGCTAAAAAAATTAATCTTTCCAAGGAAAGACAATACTCCTTTTTTCTTCATCGATGGTGGCAGCTCCCGGATGGATCTAACCCGGTTAGGATCAATTGCCACATTGTCTTTTAATATTACATGACCAAGTAGCTTCCCCTGGGGGACTCCAAACACGTACTTTTTTGGATTCAAATAAATGCCAAACTCCTGGAATTTTTGGAACACAAGTTCCAAATGGTTTAAATGCTCTACGAAAGACTTGGAAAACATAGTAAGATCATCAAGATAAATTAGAATAATCTTGTTGATCAGATCCTTGGAAGCGATGTCCATTACATGTTGGAAAGTTGCACCAACATTCAATAAGATGAAATGCATCTTTTTGTATGTCAATGTTCCCCACTTGGTAGTGAACATTATCTTGTTTTGATCCTCCTCTTTTACAAGCAATTGGTTATAACCTGAGAATTCATCGAGGAGAGAAAACATCTCTAGTCCAGCAACTGATTGTAGAATCACTTTCATAGATGGAAAGGGGAATGGTCCTTTAAGGATGCTCCATTCAAATTGTAAGAGTCTACACATAGGCGGATATCTCTATTCTTATTTCAGACAAGAACTATATTGGATATCCATGTGTTGCTCTTTATGGGGTAAATGATACTAGAATCAACAAGCTTTGTTAATTCCCGAGCCATTAGAGACTTGATCTTGGAGTTCAAAGGCCTTTTCTTTTGCTGGATTGGCTTGGCTCCTTTTGTCAACTCAATAGGATGTTGGATAACCAACAAGCCATAACCTTTGAGGTCTTCATATGACCACTTGATCACACCCTTATATTTTTCACATAGTTCTATACGCTGGTCTCAGTCGTCCTAAGGAACATTGTTCCCAACCATGAGCACTTTTCCTTCCCTGACCTCTAGGTCACTATAGTCTCACTCATTAGCCATGAACTTCATCCTGTTTGTTTTGGCATCATCGAAATCAAAGATGTTCTCTAAAGTGATCAACCCTCTAGGAATCTTGTTTCCTCTCAGCTGAATAACTTGATCTTCATAAGCTTCTACAATCTTCGGATGCAATTGGTCAGAAAACTCTCCACAATGTTGTATAAAATAAGCGATATGCTAATAAATTTCTAAAACCTCCTAGTTTTGATCATTATCGGGCATGACAAACCTTACATTTACATAGAGTCCATAGAGAAGAGCTTTTACTTTCAATATCCTCAGCCTCAGTCGTAGCATCTTTGGTCACCCACAAAATATCTTGATCTTCTTCATAAATCACATAGGTGTCAACATGAGTGGAGTGGTAATCTGAAACTTGACTAGCATCAGTATAGTCATTCAAAAATGCCTCCCTTGTTCCTTCATACTCGGGGATCTCCTCAATTTCAAGTAGCTCTTCAAAATGTGTTTCTTCTTGGAACTCAAAATTGGTTAATGCTTTGAATGCTACATGCTCAACATGTTACAGTTTTGAGAATATTTTTAGCTTGGCTCCATGATTTTTACTAAGGATAAGATGTGACCAATCCAAGGGAATATACCTGCCTATCCTAGTAGTGAAATCACAGGAGAGACAGAGCCTGAAAGTAGTGCAAATATCTAACACAACCACTTATTGCAATATTGTGATACTTTGACAGACATACAAGGTGAGCGGAAGTTTTTTGATAATCTATACCATGTGCACATGATTTATATCAAGTTGCATGACACCTCTATTCAAGGTTTCATATTAGATATTTAATGCCTCAACAATTTGCTTGGGCATGACTATAGTACTAGTGCCACTATCAATCATGGAATTATGTAATAAATTACCATTGAAAATGAGACTCAGGTAGAAGGGGGTAGGATTGGGTCTCTCTTCCTTCATGTTCATACTAGGAACTCCTTGATTCACAAGAGAAGTGTGAGCACTTTCCTAATTACTAAGATTCATAGGCTTACTCAGAAACCCCCTATCTTTTTCTCACGTGTGGTGATCTTCAGGGAAGATTGTAGCTTTTCCAAACCAGATAGTACCTCTTGAAGTAAGGACTTAAGTCATGGAATATTTAGGATATCCCACAAGGACACGCTCACATGAGCCTTCATCAATTTCTCAACCACATTCAAAGTGGTCGGTACAGTTCTCCTTGGATCATATTTATAAGTTGTTGTCTCCTTCGGCATTAGGTAGGGAGGAACAATAGAAGACTCATATGCATATTTACTCATTCTAGGATTTTCTTGATGGGTCACTTACTCTCCTTTGTTTTTCCTTTTGGAGCAAAAATTATAATTTGAGTGCACTTGTGGCATCTTGGATGTAGATGCGAAAGCATCACTACAACCAAAACAAATTGTGACCACTACCTCCTCATCCTCCATCTAGGAGAACAATGTGTGATGAGAGGCGATCTCAGTTTCTCTCTCCATAGACATACTTTGCATATGAGTATCTAATGCAATACTCTCCATGCTTGGAGATGCATACATGCTAGGGTTAGCAAAAATACCTTGGGCTATTTTCTCTTCCACCAGTTGTTGCAAGTTTCCTCATGGGAAATTATGGGGTATGTCTTTTGTATTATAGGGGAAGCACTATGCGTTCTAAGTATTATCTGCCAAGTTGTTCTACCCAGGGACTGGTTCTATGTTCTAAGTCAACGAAACATCTTGCAGAGGTGAAGGAACAGTAACCAGCTGGTTATTTTCTTGGGGCTGGCCAAAATTTGAGCCTCTATAGTTCTGGTTATTTTAATAATTAGGTTTCCTAGACTTGTAGTTCTAGTAAGGAGAGTTAGAAGATGAATATTTCTACCTCTTCAGGTTGATGATCTCATTTGATAAATTTTGCAGTAGGTTCTTCATGTCACTTACCTCAGATGCAAGTGTAGTGAGAGCATCTGCATTATTAGGATGAGTTGTTGAGGTACTAGGTTGCGCATTTGGGTAGTAATAATGTGATTGGGGAGTAGCTGCAACACTTGGGCTAGACTCAACTGGAAGAGGAGAAGCTTGCAAGTTTGGGAAGCTAGGCATGATAGGTCTAGGTGACAGTTAGCCTACATCTATAAGGCTATTATCTTCCCTCACAAAAATTATATAAGCATCAGGTAAAGTAATTCCACCCATAGACTGAATCATTACAATTGTGTTAGGGTTAAAAGCTTTAATATAGAAGACATAATCCATATCAGTAGGAGGTTGTGCAGAAGCAAGGATTCTATGCCAACTTTTGTTGAATCTAGTGTTAAAATTTGTAATGGCTTCCTGAGAACCCCTCTTGATGGTGGTCAGATGTTGGATTAATGAGGATCTGTCTCCCTTGTCTAAAAACCTCTCATAAAAAGGATTTCCCAACTCATTCCAATTATTATAGAGTTGGTTGGAAGAGAGCGGTACCAATCTTGAGCCTTTCCATTGAAAGATGCTGCCAAAAGCCTCAGAGCCATGTCTTGATCTATTATATTGTGTAGTATATAGATATTTGCTACATCCTACAGATGTTCTCTGAGAATCTTGAAGTCTTCTCCAGAAAACTTATGTAGAGCTTTAAGTTCTAAAGTGGGAATCTTCCTCCAGACAACTGTAGGGATAGGGGTAACTATAGGACTTCCAATATTCCAAGCCATGAAACTCCTAGGAGGATTCAGGGCCATTTGCGGTTATTGCTAAGCTTGACCCTACACATATTGACCTCTATAGCTCAAAAAAACCAATGGAGGGACAATAAAATATGTTCTAAACATAGTTTGAGACCTAGTGACTGGTCTGTGGCTCATACAACCACTCAAACTTTATATTAAGTTTGTTATATCCCACCCAGCATGCCAAAAAAGAATTGTTGATGCCTAAAATTTATCTCAGGTTCACAGTCTAAGAGAAGCTTCAGTGAATGGGGGACCTAATGCTTTTCACTAAAAAATGTCAACAATTTTAAAAGTTGGCTCTTCATTTCATGTTGAGGGAAAAGGGAAGAAGTGTGTTAAACTACTAAGGTGATACGCCAAAATTTAGAACACCTTAAAAAACCCAATTCATAGGTTATTCTGAAAGATGGAATATCAAGGAAAATTCTTGTATTCAATATGAATTCAGAACAATCATAGATTTAAGAACAACTATTTAGACATAAAACAAAGCATATAATGATTTATAATGCATTGAAAGATACAAATACTACATTTATAACAAGTATATGAAGCATATTATCTATGCATACTGTTGACACGTAAAATTGATCTCAGATTTACAACCTAAGGGAAGCTTCATTGAATTGGGGACCTAGTGCTTTTCACTGAGAAACCTCCCAGATTTTAGAAGCTAGCCCTTCATTTCATTTGAGGAAAAAGGAAGAAGTATAGTAAAATACTAAGGTGATGCACCAAAATTTAGAGCACCTGAACAAACCCAATGCACAGGCTATTCCAAAAGATGGAATAGCAAGGCAAAATCCTGGATTCCATATGAATTTAGAACAATCACAGATCTAAGAACAACTATTTAGACATAAAGAAAAGCATATAATGATTTATTACAAAATAGAGAAGATGCTAGCATAATCCACTCAATAGAAATTAGATACGCATATACTGAAGTCAATAACAACACAGAAAAAATTCATGCAACAAAATAATTACAAAAGAGACCAAAGGGCTGATTAGCACAATTGATATATTGATAATTCAAAAGCACACTATAGTTTTTAAGGCTTGAAAAATAGTTTTTCAATCAAAGTAGAAAGTCATGTACATTATAGTTTGTAAACTGTAGTGCATGGGAAACTCCATGGAACTGATAAAATAAAACCTTTATCGTTGGCCTAGAAATACAACAGCCAGTTTCTGGTCCATTAGTAAAAGTCATATCATTTTTTTCTGCTCTGTAACAATGCTCGCACACAAAAAATTCAACGCTTTCCTCAAACATTGTGCACAATACTAAACAAACTAAGCTCATGGACACTAGACGTGTGGAGAGGCTCAGTCGTAATAAAGAGACGCATGGAAAAATGGCATTGAAACTCTTTTGAACCAAAAAATTTAGTTCCCAAAACTCGTGCAAGACCAACATGTGTATCACTTTTAGAAAATGTCAAGCCCACCATGGAAAATTATCTCAGATGCAAAGGAAGTGACATGCAACATGTTGGTGCTGAAACTGGATCTTCAGAGAAAGAAACTTCTTCAAAATCCCACAAGACATCCACGTGTAAGACTCAGGACAAGTCCAGGCTCAACAACAAAAAAGGTATGTTGTGAGCACTCGAAGGACACGTGGCATTAGGCAGGGCCTTCAGTGAAATAAAAGAAGAAAAATGCTCCAAAGCAACATCGTGATGACAAAAGATAATACGCTTGTTGTTTCCTTCAAAATAAAATCCACTAAGAGGAAAACAAAATAATCTAAGGTGAAAAATCATTAGCGGACTTAGGTGAAAAAATGGTTCACGCATACATTGAACTGATAAATATTAGTAGCACAAATAAGAACTTAAGTAACCAAATTTATCTAGCAATAGTACAATCAAATAGAATATGCCTACAAGTATCAGGTAATCTATAGATATTACAAAATTACATGACATTGTGGTCTTTTCTAAGAGGCATTCTATCAAGAAGCATGAGCCATTTAAAGCACCTGATATTTGGCTCAACCTGGTTCTTCCAAAGATTCTTGAAAAACTTCTTCCAAACAGTGACATCTAAATCCATATACTAAATTGTATTGATATGATTAATAATGTTGTTATTATAAGCCAGAATATTATAAATTTTTTTAGCCTTAATACTAGTAATCACAGTCCCATCAGGCCACTTCATATCAAGGAACCTATGAGATTCAACTTGGCAAGTAGTAGGAAGGTCCTTTCACGCTTTGGCAATTAAATTATAGGTCTTCTTTTGAGAGATCGGAATGTTATATGAAGATCTGAGACTCTTCCAACTTAGAAGCCTATCACGTTCAAATAGGTTTATAAGTTGGGAAATTCCCAAACCAGCCCAAGCTCTGGCTGAGCAGCCTTGAGAAAGGGCTAGGGGCTTACCGAATATGCAAAGGTTCCACCAAATGGACCTATCTCCAAAAATAAAATTATTATCATGGAAGGATCTGACAGGGAGGAAAATCCTAACATGCTCCCAAGCCTTCCAAATGGATTTAAAAATAGCAGATCCATGAACAATAACAGGGAAATTCCCGTCAATAAGATCTCCAAGAGGGAGATTTTACAAGACTTAGCATTTTTAGGAATGCCACATTGGATATTATTCCTAATTAGGACCTTCCATGGTTCATACCCTTCAAGAGAGTGAAATATCCATTTGGCTGCAAGGGCTATGCCTTGCAGCCTTAAACCCTTAAGCCCTATCCCCCCCAAAAGTTTATCTGTGTTACACCACTCCCATTTGACAAAGTGCATCTTCTTATTTCCTTTACCATCAGACCAAAGAAAATTCTTGATGGTCTTTTGAATTTCCAAAATTTGATAATTGCTAAACATCCAGGAGGATGAATAGAAGATGTTGTAGGAAGAGAGGATCTTTTGGTAGACTTTAACTCTTCCTGCCATGGAGAGAGATCTATTATGCCACTTGGTAAACCTTTTACTGATTTTTTCTTTAATCCATAACCACATTTCCTTGAGTGAGGGCTCCACAGAAAATGGTATGCCAACGTAGCGTACAATTTTATGAGGACCCCCCCATTGGTATCCATATTTAATAATCCAATCTAGAGGCCGGTTATCCCACCCCAAGATGGTTGACTTGGATTGAGATAACCGAGCACCAAATATAAAGCAGAAGAAGTTAAGTTTACTGTGGAGATTCTCAAAGTTAGTCTCATTGACTTCAAAGAACAAGGCAGTATCATCAACGAATTGGCACTGAGTAAGATCATAATTATCCGATACAGTTATACCTTTAATACAAGGAAAAATTGAATTATCTTTGAGGATGTAATATAGAGCATCTGAGGCAATCACAAAGAGAGAAGGGGAAAGGGGGCATCCCTGCCTTATGGATCTACCAAGCACAAAAGGGGGAGAGGGGGCCATTAATATCAATTTGGGTTGAAGCATCTATGAGTAAAACCAAGATCATCTTGTAGAACAAGATGGGGAAACCAAAGGCCTCAAGCATCATGAGAATAAAGTCTCATTCCACTCTGTCATAGGCTTTTTCAAAGTCAAGAAGAAACATGGCCACTTTTTGATTAGAATGATTAACCCAGTTTATGGCCTCCCAACTAGTGATCAGATTCTCAAGAATGTATCTGCACTTTATAAAGCTTGTTTGAGTGGGGCAGATAAACTTTGGGAGGATTCCCTCAAGTCTAAGAGCCAAGATTTTAGCAAGAATCTTGTAAGAAACATTAAGGAGGGTGACAGGTCTCCAGTTTTTGAGGAGAGTCTTATCCCCATCTTTAGGAATTAATTTGATGAACCCTCTATTAATAGAACTGCCAAGGGATCCTTTATTGAAGGCTTCAATATAAATATTGTAAAGGTCATTACAAATCCAATTGATATTGGATTTATAAAATTTAATAGGCGAACCGTCAGGTCCCGGGGCCTTATCATTCTTTAAGGTGGAAATAGCATTATGAATCTCTTCAAGAGAAATTTCTTTGTTTAGCAACTCAGAATCGCACAAGGAGATTTTGTTGGGGATAATACACTGGCACTTGTCTCTAAGAGACCTAGCCTCGGCATTATCTTCAGAAGCAAAGAGCTTTTGGTAATATAAAGAGAAGGCTTCCATAATATCCTTAGGGCTCGTTATTTCAACACCATTATCATTAAGTCTTTCTATGGATTCATTAACCTGCTTCTGCTTGATAAGGTTGAAGAAGAATTTTGATCCTCTATCCCCATGTTGCACCCAATGCGCCCGAGATATAATAATAGCTCCCTTGGTTTTGAAGTGCTGATGTATTCTAAGCCTATCCCTAGCACTAGAAAAATTAATGGAAAGGCTAGTGTCGGAGGGATTAGATTGAATGTTTTCCTCGGCCGAGAGAAGATCAGAAGTAAGCTTTTTCTCAACAAATTTGTAATCCTTCGTCTTCTTCTGCCCAATAGTTTGGAGCAGGTTTTTCCAGGCAAGAATGTTTTGATTCCATCTGTCAATGTGAGAGAAGAAATCGGGGTTGTTCTTATTGATGATATTAATAAGGTTGAGAGCAAAAATGACATATTCATCTTGAAGGAGACTGGTATTGAGCATGAATTTGGGATTAGTAGGCTTGCTAAGAGGAGCTATGGCATTAATTATAATGCTCACAGAGATGGGATTATGATTAGATAAAGTAGTAGGAGAAGCAGTGACAAAATAACCCTAATTATTAGGGATAAAGGAGAAGCAGTTGTTGCTAGCATAAAATCTGTCAAGCCTAGAATATATCCTGGCAGAGCTAGTTTGAGAGTTACACCAGGTGTACCAAAGGCCCGAGTTGGTGGGTTTCCCTCCATTGGGCTGGTCAAAGATGGATTTCTGATGGATCATTCTATTCCATTGAATTTTTTCCTGATCTTTCCAGATGAAGGGGTTGCCTCCGCTCTTGTCATTTTGAGATTCAAGCATATTAAAATCCCCACCTAAGATCCATGGAATGTTAGGTAAGGATGAGAACCAGTCTCATAATTCAATTCTTTCCTTATAGTCGTTAGAGGCATAGACATAGCAGATGCCCACTATAACGTCATGGTGTTTAATGTTGACCCAAACAACTCTATTACAGGGAGAAATCCCATGATCAATAATATGATTTTCCCATTTAGAACTGATAAGGATACCAACCCCCCCTCTGCCTCTAGGGTGATTAGAATTAAATTTAATAGCATCTTTCTAGATATAACCCAGATTCACATTTAAAACAAAGTTCTTAGCTTTAAGCTCTTGGAGCATAAAAAAATCAACAGACTTATTCATATTAAGAAAAATTTTGACAATCAACTTTCTGTCAGAGGATCCTAACCCCCTTATATTCCAAGATATAGAATTCATGAGGAAACTGGTTGGAGGGGTGGGGAATTGAGTTCACTTCCAGACGGAGTCATATGAACATCTTGATTCTGAGTATCATTGATACTTCCTTGTTTTTTAGTTCCTTGATTTTTATTTTTGGATCCAAAGGGGCGCCCTTTTCTTTTAGACTTTGGTATGTTACTCATAGTTTCAAGATCATCGTCCTCTGAATGAAGAGAAAAAACAACCTTCATATCCACCATAGCTTCCACAGGAGAAGCTGTTGGCAGAGGGTTCATAACATTAAATTGGTTCTGTATTGCCGGAATAATCTCAAAGACATAATCATCCTTGATTTCTTTAAATGTTTTCGCTGGGTGTTGCTGCGAGGATATATTAGCATAAATGTTATTTTCGCTAATAGTTTGCTGAGTTGTGTTGTTGGGAGGGCTAGCAATTTTGACAGAGGTGTCTGTGGAGATGATATCTAGGGGAACAGGGGAAATGGTGGAATTTTTGTTTGTCGGTTGTTGAGCATTTCTACACCTATGCTTAGTGTTTTTTTTTACCACCGTCTGGAATCCTTTTTCATTGATATCAATCGTTATGTTCTGTGATGTCGATGAGGTGTTAGGGGTGACCGGGTTAGGAGAAGAGATCTCTTTGGGCATAGAGGAAATCTGATTGGAAGGTTTTTGTTGAACTATTTTTTTGGGTTGGGGAATCTTGGGTATTAGGGTTTCCCCCTTAGTCTCCTCAACTTTCAAAGCATTGATGGCTTTAGTAGCAGCCAATTTACGGGCTAAAATAGGACAATCTTTTCTTAAATGCCCTTCCCGCTTACAGAGAAAGCAAGCATTCAGCCCACCAAGTATTTCTAGAGGACAATTAAAAACTTCATTTTCTATATTCATTTTGAGGGAGGAAGGAATGTCAATACCTTGTTTCACAGAGATCAAAACCCTATCATCCATATGAGGGATGAGCTGTGACGACTCATCCATCCTAAATTGCAGAGTCTCTTAACCTACCCTTTTCCTTAGAAATTTCACTAATCATTTCTATGTTTGGAGAAATGGAGAGAGGGGCCAAACCAGTTCCAGAAACCTTACCGACTTGGCTGGCTCCATCAGACGAGTTGAGGACGAAGCTAGCACCGATAGCAACAGGTGTCACCGGGGAGTCCACAACAGCGGAGAAAGACTTAGTCATGGCGGGGGAACCAGACGTCGATATTTTAATAATGTTCGGCTCAGGGAAGATCTCACCACCAGCCGCATTAATGGGCGGTGTCATGTCGGTCTTAGGGGAGGAGTTAATTCCCCCACTATGGACTTGCATCACAGGCTCCATTGTGCAAGGGAGAACGCTAGCTTGACGCACAAGCCTACTTAGGATAATCTTAGATGCAAAGAAAAAAGACAAAGGTAAATGCAGTAACCACTACACCTGGCAGGGGCGCGCATTGAGGAGCATCAGAGACTGAAAGATGATGGCTGGAGAAGATCACAATGTGATCACCGTTTCATCGTTGAGATTTCACAGACTTTCAAATAGTTGTCACAAGTCTTTCTTTTTACATCAGAGCAAAGATATTAGTTTATTAACATATATATATATATATTAGTTATGTATATATACTAATTCCCTAATTCATCATACATCATTCATCAAATTATGGTAACACTACTTGTATGAACCATATTTATAATAAATGATCATTTGTTTCCCATTTATACAATTCATTTGTGATTGTAGTCCACATAAGCGTCATTTAATTGATCGGCCCCACATGCAAATCGTGTTGTCTAATTTTATGTGCAGTAGATTAGTTGTTAAGACTTTTTGTTATGAAATATTATGTAGATGCCTCTATATTGTATTTCATACCATATCTATAGCTATGTGCGCATTTCAAGTTGGGAATGTTTATAACTACCGTTGTTGATAGTTAATGATATAAACTTTGATTTTGGAACGTTTCATTTAACTATAATAAATAATCCAAGAAAAGGAAACCGGTGACAAATACATTACAATATTGTGAATACGTAAAATCAACAAGACATAATAACCCGGCCAAAATAACCCTGGACAGAATAACCCAGCCACAATAACATGAGGACAAAATAACCCAGGGTCATAATAACCCAATCCAAAATAACCCGCAATCAAAAATACCCATGGACAAAATAACCCCATAAGATTATAGAGAAAGGAAAACAAAATTTATAAATCACAAGTATATTTCTAAAAAAAAAAATTATTCAAATTTTCAATTAAAGTGTAAAATTATGAGAAATGCCTCTTATATAATCTAAAATATTATTATTGTCATAAACACCAACTAGTCTTTTTAGTCTTTCTTTGAGTTCATGGTATTTTTTTTGCTTGGTTGTGGATGATTGAAGCAATTCACTAAATCCTCTATGTTATCCGTCAATATAATTGTTAGTTTTTGGAAGATCATCTTGAATAGTTGAATAACAGTTCTACATTGTGATTGGAAAATTGGGTAACTGTCTATTGCCTCTTCTAGTTAGTCTTCCAATCCATGTGTTTTCAAAATAATCAATTATGGGTTGCAAAGTCTCCTCATGTTCTATATAATAAGGAGATTGTAGATATTAAAAATTATTAAGAATTTCTTGATTCCCTAAAAGTATATTTATTTTTGTATACTTTTATAGATACCCCTAGGAAAATTTAATATAATGTTCAAAAAATTATTAAAAAATATATATTTTTATGAATTTTGATTTCTCTTTTTCTTATCACTCTACACACTCTTAATTCTTCTCTCCTTCTTCCTTCCTTTACTTCTCTTAATTCTACCACTTTATACATCCTCTTAATGCCTCTTCAGAATGCCTTTTGACTTATATCTTTTCATAATAACTCTTACTTATCTTATTCCCATGAACCTGTCTTTATTTCTATAATTATTTTCCATTTTTTAAGTTATTTAAGTATATTAAAGATGTTTTAAGCCTATTTTAGGGGTATATAATGGATATATGGTCTAAAAATGACCTAAATATACTCTATGGTGCCTCACAATCCCTTTTTTAGCATACTAACTTGATCTAAAATGACCATGGGTTATTTTGTCCTTGGGTTATTGTGACCCTGGATTATTGTGTCCTTGAGTTATTATGGCAGGGTTATTGTGTCCAGGGTTATTTTGGTCAGGTTATTATGTCTGGTTACCATTAAATAGGGTGTATTTTGGGTACTATATGAAGTAACCTTAGAAATTACAATATGTTTTTAAAATAATAATACCTTAATTAAAACCCAATATCTTGGCTTAATTAATTGTCAACTAATTATTTATCACAAGCGTGCAATATTATTCTATTTAAATCAACCCTTCACAAATACCTTTGAAAAGCAAGTGTCAATCTCGTTGATGCATATATTTTTCGCGCATTTTTTTATTTTTATGTGTTCTCACAAATTTAACACCATAATGATGCTCAAATGATAGGTTGAATGCAAAAATATCCTTTTTAATGTCTCTAAAAATTGTTACTATCTTTCAATATTTATATTTCTTACTTTATGTGTAGTTTTATCACCTAGTGGTACAAATCAATCAAAGTGTGGAGAATATAAGGTCCAAAATTGTATAGCTTATAATTTTATTATAATTTCATCTTATTTTTCCATTCATTAACCATAGTATCTTTATATGTCTCACTTATTCAAACCTTATCCTTTACCCTATTTCAAGTGCCAACTCAATTTTGTAATCTTATTTTTCTAAGTTTTTTCAAATTAACCCTCCTTGACATGCTCCTAAATGTTATTTACACGTACACCATATCTTTGAAATTTAGGTTAAAACACTAAAATGTGTCTTGATAAGGGGTTATTGATTAGATTATTATAATATCCTCAAGTATAGGAAACACATGTGAGTGACTAACCTCGACACAAATTTTTTATATCCAATTACTTTATAATCAAGAGGGTCTAGTTAATCACTCCATTCACTTGCAGTGGTAATCGTGAGTAAGAAATATGTGTTGTGTGTGATATATATTTTTATATTAAATTTGATCCCTATAAGTTGGCCTTTTGGCATTGGTGCTTGGTTTTGAAGACAACTTTGTTGATGGCTTCCTCCTCTAGCGCTAGCAATCGAAATAAATAGGTATTAAGTGAAAACATAGAAAATAGGAAAAGGCATCTTTAGGTGTCCACTTTAAAATTTTGAAAAAACACCTCTTTAGGCACACTCCTCAAGAAGTTGAAGAGTCATATATTTGCTATTTGTTGTATTTATTGATTCCCGTGTGTTTCTCACCAAAAGGGGGAGTCAAATTTCCAAGAGGCACAAGAATGCTATAAAAGGGAGTCTTAGGCTATTGTTTAGGCATCCAAAGTACTAGTATAAGAAGGTAATAGGTGAAGAAGATGGAAAAATGTACTAGTAGCAATGTATACCAAAGACCTATGGCTCAAAAGAGAGATAAGGAAAAATGGTTAAATATTCATAAGAAGATTTGTGTGCCCTATATAGATTAGGAAGACCTACAACTGTGATGATGAGGAAGTTAGCAATGCTGCTATTATCAAAAGAACAATCCTTAAAAAATAGGGGATTGACATTGATAGAAAAATCAAACATGCAAATGGGAGATATTGTAGATGAACAAGGATTACATATGAGTATAACTCGATAAAGGAATTCACTAAAATAATGAATATTCCTATTCTAAATAAAAATAATAGAGAATATAATTATCAAAATAAATAATAGTACAATAATTAAAAAATTACTAGAATTACTTGAAATTTGAAAAATGCTAAGTCTAAAATAAGACCTAGAAGGAAGAGACATACTTATTACAAAGGTATACCTTCAAAATTATAGGGTTTTGTTGAAAGTAGTTAGTATAGAATCTAAAATCTCATCATTCATCCACTCTTTAAAATAATTCATCTTACCTTAGATAATCCACCTTTACCAAAGTAAAAAATTTCAATCAATCTTTAAATATATCATGTTCTCACAAATATTAAGTAAATTTTAATAAATATAATTGTATACACTTAAAAATGGTCAATAGAAAAAACATTAATTAAATTCAAGCCATTTAGATTAATTAAATGAAAATTCATCAAATATGTAATTGAATCTATATTTGATTATATAGTTCATCTTTAATTAATTGAATTTAACCTATTCAATATCACACATGGATAATTTAATTAATTACTTTGAACTAATTCCCTCCTAAAATATCTCACCTAACACTAAATGATAAAAACAAAATCAACTAATGGGAGACAAGGGACAAACTCAGATGGATCACTCAAAGGCGTTTCTATCTTGACCATCCACTTTTACAAGGCAATCTTGACCATTCATCTTGGACACATCATCTAGTGCAGGAGTACCTCATAGACTAGTTGAAGACATAAAGGCTACAATGATCAGGGATGGAGTTGTAGGGCCTTCAAGGGTCAATTATAATGTCTTGAAGCCAATTATGGCTTTTCAATGTAATGAATTCAATAAAATGTCAAATTGTCCTAATAGTCCTAAAAGAAGCATAGGACCAAATGTTGAATGTAAGGGATCAATGATGTATAAGGTTTTAAAAGGTGTCTAGGCATGGTAAATAAGGAATTTAGGGTCCTTAGTAATGGGTAGGAATCCTTTTAGTTTCATTTGTTAAGGTTTTTAAAATTTGAATATTTGAAATCCAACGATTACTTGGGTTTTGGTGGGATATGAGAAAACTAAGTTGATTAGTGTTGTTTATGAAATAAAACCAAATTGGATCAGTTGAGGAGGTTTTAATAAGGGTATATAAACCCCTAAGATGCATTTGAAAGTACAGGTGTGTATGGACTTACAGAGACAATCTAAAGATTCAATAAAAGCTCTTAGTTTCCTACATTTTCATTAAATTTATGTATTTCCCATATTGAGTTAATTGATTAAGAATTTATTTGATGAATTGGGGGAATTTTCTAACATTTTATTCTGTATTGAATCGTTTTGGGGTTTTGAAAGTTTTATTTTCATTGTATATTGTTGAATGTACTTGGACATTGCCATCAAATTTGGTGATTTGAAGGTCCTAATAAGGAAATGGTCCATTTCATAGATGTTTGAACATTGATTCCTATGGAATGGATCATATTTAACATATATTTGATGATAATAACCATCTAGTGGTAGGAAGGAAGTATTTAATTGGTGTACACTGTGAAGTTGAATGTGAAAGTACATGAAAATGATGCTACAATTCTAACAGTAGGACATATGCCTTAAGGAGGTAGTTTTTTTTTATGTGGGAAGATGTTAGATAATTTCAAGGATATGGCTTTAGGACTTTGGTTTGGTCCTAGAAGTGAAGGGAAGTGCATTTTCCAAGAAGCCCTAGTTTTAAGCCCAATTTAGTGAGGGTTTTGTGATTTGCATGCTAGATGAAGCCATTGGGTCATAAGGGTCTATGAATCTTTCATTTTGCATCATAATACAAGACTGTGGAAGGTTAAAATCCTTGGGATAATTATTGTGGGTAGTTCCTTTGTGAATGAGTACTAATTAAGCCTCTTGGAGATAGGCAGAAGAGTAGATTTCAGTAGGTTGGGTTTAAAAAAGCCAAATTAATCCTTTTGTATGTTATATTAATCCCAAAAGGGTACTCAAATATTCAATTATTTTTCTTTTTGTTTTTAAGTGATTGGGCGAAAAGGGAAGGAATCAAAGTTTGTAGACCTAATGGGTGAATAGGCCTAATGAAGGGCTTGTAAGTGATTTTACATATAAGATAAGGACTTGAGATTTTGAAACCTGTCTAATCATCTTTTGTTGCATCATTTAAGGTGATTGGAGGCTTTGGGGTCATCAAGTAAGGGTGAGGTCAAGTTTTGATCATTTGAATGGAATAGGTGTATTGGGAACACCTTGGAGTTTGGGTAGTTTGGGTCCATTTAGGAAGTCATTTTGTGAAGTTTGTTGTGATCTCTTGCCTCTACATCATAGTGGTATGAGAGAAGCAATTAGTTCCTTGAGGAGGATATAAGAAGAGGGTAAGAATTGGAGTAGTGACAAGATGCCACCAAAACAAGAAATGGCTAGGGAGTTAGAAGATTTGAGGGAAGCACTTGAACAAAAAAATATGGAGAAGAGGGAGTTAGAGGCAACAAAGGAAAGGGAAAATAGATAGTTGAAAAGGGAGAGGCAAGAACTATTGGCTAGGATAGAAACCTTGGAGAAGGAGAGAGAATAACCTAGGAGGGAAGGAAATCATGAAGACTTTGAAGCACACAATTAAGGAGAAGAACATGAAGGACATGGGGAAGAAGAGATAGATCCTGAAGAGAGAAGGTTGGTGAGGATAATAAAGGCATTGAAAGGGGGTGGAAGTAGAAGACACGTTGATATACCTATGTATCAAGGTAGGATGGATAGTGAATAAGTATTGGGGTGGATAGAGGCCCTGGAAAACTACTTTGAGTTGGAAGATATGGAGGATGATAAGAAGGTGAAGTTTGCAAAGAATAGGCTAAGAGGAACTCCATTGACATAGTAGAGTAGTATTCATACTGAGAGGACAACAAGAGGTTTGAACAAGATCACAAATTGGGAAATAACGAAGGCAATGATCAAGGGAAAATTCTTACCATCATTGTTTGAAATACAAACCAAGAGAATGAGATGGAACCTAAAAAAAAAAGACATGGATGTAATGACATACACAAAGAAATTCCATAATTCAAGTATTAGAGGAGGATTAGAAGATGAAGAGGAGAAGGTTTCTAGGTATTTGAATGGGTTAAGATACAATTTACAAGATGAGATAGGGTTGAGTGTTCCTCAAACCTTGTGGGAATGCTTTAAACTAGACATAAGGGCTAAAGAGAAGTTGAAAAGAAAGCAAGAAAGAAAAGGGGGTAATAATAAATGAGGAGCATGAATGAGAGAAAGAGGAGGCAGAACAAATCATGAAGCACAAGGGTACAATGACAAAGGCAAGGAGTCTACATTAGAGAAAAGAGGTGGTTATGGCTATAGAGGTGGAGGTAGATATGGAGGTAGTAGAGGCAATCATGTTTTCACAGGTAGATTCTATCATTGTAATGAAGTGGGGAATCCATCATTCAAATGTCCAAAGTGGGAATATTTGGATAGAGGAAAAGATAGAAGAGTGCACTTGGCAAATGAGGAAGAGAGGAAGGAAGACAATGAACCATTGAAAGAAAATATAGTCAAGGAAGGAGATTTTATCATGATCAAGAAAGGTCCATTGTAGAAACAAGAACAACATCAAGTATCCATCTTCAAGACACACTTTTTAAACCAAGGAAAGGTATGCAAGTTGATTATTGATTTAGGATCACATGATGATTTGGTTTCATATGAGATGGTCAATAATCCTAGTCCTTATCATGCAACTTGGGTCATTCAAGATCAAAATATTATAATTAATGAGAGGGCATATGTTGCATTTTAAATAGGATAATATCATGATAGGGTATCATGTGATGTAATGCCTATGACATGTGGACACATCATACTAGTTAGACCATGACAACTTTTAAGAAAAACAATTGATGATGGATACACAAATGAATATATTATGCATAAAGAAAACAAGAAGTTTAGGCTAAAACCATTGCCTTGTTGGATGAAAAAAGAACATACTGTCATCTGGTTTGGAGAAAATATAAACATATTTATGCAGGGATCAGAGCAAGAGGATACAGGTTGGCAAGGGGCTAACAAGTTACATCATAGAATGAAAAATGAGAGGGTACAGTTCAGACCTATAAGACAATCTGATTTGGGATAGTAAAGCATTAAAGTTGGATCTATAGAATTCCCTGTAAGAGTACAGAAGATAATTTAAGGTAAACCTTCAAGGGTACAAGGATGTAAGGGTCAAGAAGACCTGAAAAGGATAGAGGAAAAGAAGGAGAAACAATAGGGATATGACTGTCCCATGAAGGGGACTAAACATACATTTTTTAGTATTGATTTTTGTTTTGAGTTTCATATAGGGTACAAGGGTAAGAATACAACCTTTGGGGATTTGGTATTGCAACAAAATTCCCCTATGATACCACACAAAAAGGTACCTTCAAGGAGGATTCATGGAGCAAGGAGAAAGCCACTTGTCTCTTGGGACAAGAGATTTTTCCTAGGAGGGGAGTATGGTGCATGAGAACCTCATGGAATAGTTGAAGAGATAAAGGCTACAATGATCAAGGATAGAGTTACAACACCTTCAAGGGTCAATTATAATGTCTTGAAGCCAATTATGGCTTTTCAATGCAATTAATTCCATATAATGTCAAATTGTCCTAATGGTACTAAAAGGAGCATAGGATCAAATGTTGAATGTAAGGGATAAATGATGTATAAGAGTGTATAAGGTGTCTATGCATGGTAAATAAATAATTTATAGTACTTAGTAATGGGTAGTAATCCTTTTAGTTTCATTTGGTAAGGTTTCTAAAATTTGATTATTTGAAATCCAACGGTTACTTAGGTTTTGGCGGGATATAAGAAAACTAAGTTGATTAGTGTTGTTTATGCAATCAAACCAAATTGGATTGGTTTAGGAGGTTTTAATAAGGGTCTATAAATCCCTAAGAGGCATTTGAAAGTGCAGGTGTGTATGGACTGTACAGAGACAATCTAAAGATTCAATAAAAGTTCTTATTTTCCTGCATTTTCATTAAGCTTATGTATTTCCCATATTGAGTTGATTTATTAAGACTTTATTTTATGAATTAGGGGAATTTTCTAAAACATTTATGCCATATTGAATCCTTTTGGGGTTTCAAAATTTTTTTTTCATTGTACATACTGATGACTATACCTGGACAGTGCCATCAAATTTGGTTATTTGAAGGTCCAAATAAGGAAATGGTCCATTTCATAGATGTTTGAACATTGATTCCTATGGAGTGGACCATATGTAACATATAGTTGATGATACTAACCATCTAGTGGCAGGAAGGAAGTATTTAATTGGTGTACATTGTAAAGTTGACTATGAAAGTACATGAAAATGGTGCTACAATTATAGAAGTAGGAGATATGCCTTAAGGAGGTAGTTTTTTTATGTAGGAAAGTGTCAAATAATGTCAAGAAGATGGTTTTAGGACTATTTTTGGTCCTAGAAGTGAAGGTAAGTGCATTTTCTAAGAAGCCCTAGTTTTAAGCCCAATTTAGTGAGGGTTTTGTATCTTGCATGCTAGGTGAAGCCATTAGGTCATAAGGGTCTATGAATATTTCTTTTTGCATCATAATACAAGACCATGGAAGGTTACAAGCCTTGGGGATAAGTATTGTGGGTAGTTCCTTTGTGAATGAGTCCTAATTAGACCTCTTGGAGATAGGCAAAAGGGTAGATTTCAGTAGGTTGGTTCAAAACAAGCTGAATTTATCCTTTGGTATGTTATATTAATCCCAAAATGGTACTCAAATATTCAATTATTTTTCTTGGTGTTTTGGAGTGATTGGGTGAAAAGGGGAAGAAATCAGAGTTTGTAGACCTAATGGGTGAATAGGCCTAGTGAAGGGCTTGTAAGTGAGTTTACATATAAGATAAGGACTTGGGAGTTTGAAACCTATCTTATCAAATTTGTATGGGTCATTTAAGGTTCTTGGAGGTTTTGGGGTCATCGGGTAAGGGTGAGGTCAAGTTTTGAGCATTTTAATGGAATAGGTGTATTGAGAACGCCTTGGAGATTGGGTAGTTTGTGTCTATTTAGGAAGTCATTATGTGAAGTTCGTTGTGATCTCTTTCCTTTGCATCATCATCAACCCTAACTAAAACTCTATATTTACCATGATTAATCATAAAATCGCTCCCGGGACCTTGATAAATTCTATAAATAGGATGCATTCTTAGAGTAAATCATCCACTCTCATCATAGTAATTGCATTATAGTCATTTTATCATTCATGTTAGCATATAATTATCATTTTAACTATAGTTGTAATGGAGAATTCTCATTGCATAGTAGTGTTCTTCATCATTTAGATCAAATTTGCACTCATCATATCATTAATTCCATATCATAGCATATAATTCATGTTTTCTAAGTTGTCACCTTCAAATCTACTTGCAGTTGAGAGCTAAAATAGGTCCTTAGAAATAGAGAGTGATAAGATTCTCTTGAGTCTTTCAATTCATTATTTTTAATCATCTTTGTATCTTAATGATTTTATTTGATAATTCTAATGTCTGATTGAGGTTTTTGATTCCCAAAATTACATACAGATATTGGCACCCACCGTGGGGCCCACACCTCACTCACTAATCAATTTTTTTGAGCTTTTTGTTGCATATTTGTGCTTGCAGGTCACAGAATCTAGAAAATTGTCACATTTGAATAGAAGTTCATCGCCTTCGCAACAAATAATATCACCTTTGACCTAAATAGAGTCTCTTTTGATTAAAATAACATCACTTTTGACCTAAAGAATATCTCTTTTTGCATGTTTGTGAGGCCTACTTTTGGCTATTATAGTTTTACTATTTTGTTCTCATGCTTTCAGTAGTTTATGCTTTGACATACTTTGACTATCAGAGACTTTTTATACATTTGAGGATCGTTGGAATCCTGTGTTATATATTCAGCACCTGATTTTGTAATCAGGGTACTTTTGAGATGCTTTATGTTCTGATTCAGTTTCAGCTTATGTTGATGTCTTATATGGATTTAAATGTATGAATGTAATAT
>MU224545.1:1640693-1653549 GCA_018584345.1 Thuja plicata
ATTAATGGAGTCATATGTGTTTTTGAAGCTTTATTTTCAGTTTTGAAATTTAAATGTTTGTTCTCAATGTCTTTATTTTGTGCTTTATTTTGAATGGGTCTTCAAGGTACACTCACCCTTGGGAGGGTAGAGTAGCCTTGGAGGGGTAGTTGGAAATGAATCATGTTAGTGTAGAGTCTCCCATGTGTGGAGGGAAAAACTTGGGGTAACATGATACCCATGAAGCCAAGAAGGGCCTAAGGGCATCTAGGAGGTATAAGGAGGTTATTCAGGACAACATCTTGTAAAGATGGTCCTTTTCAAGTCCATGTGAGGCTTGTGTATTCTATGTTTATTCTTGGCTTTCTCCTTCAGTGAGGTCTACCACTACCCCTGTTATGGAAGGTCTCTTGGAGATACTTCCTCTTGTTCATCCTGATGTTGGGAAGCTTTCTTGTGTTTGAGTTCTCTATTTTATTTCTTGCTTGTTGGGTGTTTCTATTTGTAACCCGTTCTAGATTGGATCCCCAAGCTCGGGGGTGGCCTTGTAAAGGCCTAGGTTGGGAGGTGAGCCTCCATGGTCAACCCAACATTTATCAGGTTCTCGAAGGAATAACAAAGAGGAATAATACCCTTTGGTGAAAGATGGGTATGACTGGAAAAATCATCATTTTGTAACCTACCTTGTAGAAGGCTTTCATTATTGTAAGAATTTAATGGGTCCATTGAGAAAGAAAATTGTTATCCTTCATTATTTATAACCTTTGTAATTTTATGGCTTTCCAATATTCCGTTTATTTTTTTTAAAAGGGACTTTCAGGGGTTTATGAGAACTATATTGTTTGTAAATTTCTTTATCAAATTTATGATGAGACTCAATGTAAAAAAACAAAATTGCTCCCTATTTGTGAACTTGAAGATAAATCTTAATGCGTGGTGAATTTTCTATTCCTTTGGTGACATGAGGATTTTTTTTTATTAGTTTACTTAAGTATTTTTTTGGCAGATTTGTACACTACAAAAAGGTCATTAATATTAAATATAGAATTCAACCATCAAATAAAATTCAAAAAAATATGTTCATTAATAGCCCCTGTTTGAAAAAATACAGTCACTATTTCACCAGAAAAATAAAAGAAAAGAATAACATTAAATTATTACCCATTTCGTTGTTTTCATTTCCTAAATACTATACTTATATAAACAAAAAAATAATAATATATATATAATAAGAGTAGCGCATACCTATATTTTAAAAGAAAATTAAAAAATATATATAAAACTTTAGTGCAGAGCGCTTTATTTAAACTGTCATTTTTTTTAAAAAAAAATATATATTAAACAAAGGTGGGAGGGCTGAAACCCTTCCCAACCTTTAGTCTGTTTTGCAGACAATGGCTCGGCGAGGAGGGTCGAACCCTACCCCGCTGCCCCTCTATGTAAGAGCGGGGCGGGGAGGGCCGGCTACTCCCTGGTCGCTACCACTCACTGTCCGCCCCTTCCCCTTGCAACCACCACCGTGGGTGGTGCTGTCACCGCTGCGGCCACCATCCCACCCGCCGCTCCTTTCCTCCGCCCTGCAGTTGTAAATAAACCCTGCCACCGTTTTCTTTCTACGCAATTTTCAAGTTTTCCGCCGCCGACTATGTTTTCTTACGACCTCATTCATCTTGACTGTGTCGAGATTTTTAGGGCATGGGTTATTTCACTTTACCTTAGCTTTAGAAGTATTTTGTTTTACTAAGATAATTCTTTGTTTACTTTTAGTTTAGATTTAGTTTAGATTTGATTTTGTTAAATTAGATTTTATTTTTATATTAGATTAGATTATTACTTTTATATTATTTAGATGTTGGGAAAGCATATTGTTTTAAAGTTATTTTAGATTTGTTAAATAAAATATGAGGCTTAAATCTTTTAAATAAAGAAGATATATTTTACTTAGTTTTTTTTCAAATCTAGTAATAAAATCAAATCTTAGATAAGATGTGTGTTAAATTTATACTTAAAATATAGATATTATAGTATTTTAAATTTAATACTTTAAAATAGATTTTTTTTTTATTGAGTAGTTGAAATTTCGTCATAGAGGACATTATTTAACTTTTTGTGGGGAAGGGGGGGTTTAACGTTAAATTATTCATTTTAAATTTAAAACCTAGTTAATGTTTTATCTTTAAGGGGTCATAACAACTCCTTATTTTCGTGATATACATCTTTTAAGGGTATTATCGCTACCTTGGACCAGCGTCGTGCACGGTTGAATTTTGGTCAACCATGGTCTAACCCCTCTCTGATTAGCTTAATTTTCATACTAGGCATTCCTTGCAGCCTCTGGACCCTAGGGTATTAGTTTCACACCTTTCGGTGATAGTTGAATTTTTGCTGGTCAACCGTCTCGAATTGCATGCCTTGGCCCTCCTTAGAACCTTGTAGGCCCTAGTGATCCTCCATGTATTTTGAAGTATAGTTGACTTTTGGTCATCCCTAGTTGACTTTTAGCCAACTGTCTCGATTTGTGTGTATGAGTCTTCCTTAGGGTTTAGCAAACCCTAGTGATTACCTTTCACACTTTTCAGAGTGTAGTTGACTTTTGATCAACTCTGGTTGACTTTTGGCCAATCGCCTTGATTTGCATGTAGATCAAGCTTGTAGCTTAAGGAACCCTAATGGTTTCTTTTATCCTCTTGCACCGTTTTTCATGCACATGTTACCCATGTGATAGTTTTGTTATCCTTTTTAGTGCATTTTAAAAAAAAATTGTTCATGTGTTTTTGCCCAACTTTTGGGCATGACAATGTTATTTTGTCACTTTTATCATTTGTTATGTTGCTTCTAAAAACTACAACTACTTATTATTGTTTTTAATTTTTTATTTCCAGGATTTTGACAATATTAAATTATATTGCCTTCAGATCAAAGAGCACCGCTTTTGAATGAAATAAAGTCACTTTTGATTTGAATAAAATCACCTTTTTTATAAATAGTGTCACTTTTAACTTTTGTTATGTCACTTTTAACTTTGATTTGAAATTTGTAAATCCGAGAGCTAAAAGTTTTATTTAAATGATGTGCAGATGGATAGGATTGGAAAATTGAATACAATAATTCATAGGAATCTAGGTTTTTATGCTTTAAAATCTCATAATAGTGCACATGGTAATAGTTCTAGGTTTGAATGGGCTAATGACATGATCTGAATTGAAGAGGAGTCCAAATTATATGATCATTATTTGTCTATTCTTAACAAATTTTTAGCTATATATAACATCAAAATGCCTTCAAGTACTAGTTTGTTCTAATCATATTGATACTAACTTGTGTAATCTTGTGGCAAAATTGCATAAAAATTGCTAAAATTTCTAAGAAATTGATAATGGTGGGCATTCTCAAAATTTCAAAATCTTCTTTGTGGCAATTTAACTTTCATCAAATTTGATCTGGTGGCATTTAAATTCAAACACATAGAATAATCTAAAAAGACTTTTTATGCTTTTGGATTATGGTAGTAGGAATATACTCTCCCCTATCTTGGATGATCAAAATGTCAAACCTACCAAAATCCCACCTAGTTAGATAAGGTCAAAAAATCAATCATGTGTTCTACATTTTTGTGAGTTGAAAGTGGTAAGGATACGCTCTCCCCTCTTTTGGGTGACCAAAATACCAAACCCACATAGATTCAATTTCAATTTATTTAGTTCATCTTAACTTTAACAGGTTTGTCTCCCAAGAATTTCTTTATGAGGCCAGTGAAAGGGAATGAACCAAGTGAGATACAACCATAAAGCCATGGTAATCCAACCCACTATAATAAAAATGCATTTATCCTTAATGGGGTGAATGATGGAAATATTTTGAGTGTATCCTTCCTCTAGTATTTCTTCTGAATTGCGTAAAACATCATTTTTATGATGGTGGGAAGCCTCTATAATGGGGGATAAACTCAAACATTTCTGAACGGAATCCTATTTACAATTGTGTTAATCATAAAACCTACCTTATTATCCATGGTATGTCAAATATATTGAAAGAGGATTGTATCATCCTCTGAAGTTACTCACCATATGTACTCCCCTAGTTTTGAGGAAAATGGTTTTTGGAAGTGATTACCAAAAATACTTGTTTCACACCTTGAAGGCTTGATTAAGTGAATAATTTTCTCATCGTCTCTGCATGAGATTACCTCTTACATTAGGAGGGACACAGAGCAAGAGGGTTAGGAGTATCAAGTTTGGAATTTATTTCAAGTTCATGAGCCTATAACTGATATATTGAAACCAAAATTTACCTTAGATAGATAGCTTGATTTGTTCTACTGTACTATATCCGTGAAAATGGTTTGAGAACATACACTTAATGTTGTAGAGGTATAGGCCAAAAGGAATATTTGAAAGTTTTTATCATGTTTTCATGATCTTCCCAATCAGAATAATTCAACCAATCACAAGAAAAACTTCAAACAAATTTGCAATTTTGACAAGTTCTAGAAAGAGAGGGAAGTATATCCCATTTGAGGCAAGTTTCATCGCTTATAACCAATCTTTCATCACTTTTGACAATTACAGTTTCACTTTTTCCAATAGTTCCATCACTTATGACTCATGTTCCATCGCTTCTGTATCATCACTTTTAAAAACTTTCATACATTTTGAGAAAATTGTGAAAAAGTTGTTTCAAATACCCTTTTAGGAGTAGATCATTTTCTCATCATAACAGGTCTATAATTAAATCTTATATCATCTTTTCAAACAATTAAATCCTTCATCTTTATTCCAGTCAAATCACATCAATTTACAAGTCTTGTCAAACAACATTAATCTTCAATTTTGCAAAGTTCACTATCAAGGATTATAGGTCCTTTACCCAAAACCCAAGGAATCAAGATCAATTTTTGAGTCTTTATCATAGAAATAGATCCTTTTCTATTAGAATCCATCATCGCAGACACACTTCAATTTGATCAAACCTATTTGGAACCCTTTTTTATCACTTGTTTGCAAATCTCAATCGAGATTCTAGATCAAATCAATTACTTCAAAAGGATTCAACACAAAGTTAACTACCCAAAACTTTCATGCCATCAATAAGGACTTTATCTTATCATTCCCAACAACCTCAAGATTTGAAAGAGATAGGAATCCAACAATAAGAGAAAACCCAACAACAACAACCCATAATGGAATAAAATAGTTGGTCTAAATCCAATGATGGTGTAGACACCCTAAATTGGTCAACCAAAATCAACATGGTCAACCAAAGTCAAAAGGGGTCAAATCAAGTCAACATCATGGATTAAATAGAAAATCCATTAATTAATTAAATTTAAGACAAAAGGGGATTAACTAAACTATGTAATTGATTTAATAAATTAGTTAGATAGTTCAAATTAAATAAATCAAATACAACCCATTAAAACCCCTTACATGGCTAATTTATTTAATTGATTGATTTAGTTAAATCTTAATTACTTTCAACAAAGGGGAGAAGGAATCAAAGATCCAATGAGAATAAGGGATGAAGATCACATGGATCACTCCAAGGTGTTTTTATCTTAGCCACTCATGTAGGCTTTTCTATCCTCGCCACTCATTTTTTCATCTTGTCTCCCTATTTGAAACTCATCACTCAATGTTGACCTCAACTCTACCTTGACCTTGGTTAATCAAACTCACCCCCCTACCCTTGGGAATTCCTATAAATAGGAGGATTTTCTTAGTGTAAACTTACCAATTCACATTTAGAGTAATAATTCACATTCAAATTGCATCTTGAATTGGGCATTTAGCATTGAAGCATTCTTGAATAGTATTTTTATAATGGCAAAATCCTTCATTTTTACATAGATTTTGAGCATAGAATAGTGCATTTAATCTTAATTTGAATCTTAGATCCATATTTTCATCATCATTAGCACAATTCTTGTTCTAAGGGTTGTCACTTTAGGATGCTTTACAGCTGAGAGCATTTGTTTCATCCTTCTAGATAAAGATCCATGAGACACTCTTAATATTCTTTCAC
Organism: Thuja plicata; assembly: GCA_018584345.1. NCBI lineage: Eukaryota > Viridiplantae > Streptophyta > Pinopsida > Cupressales > Cupressaceae > Thuja > Thuja plicata. The sequence goes on from MU224545.1 coordinate 1,646,694, forward strand.
TTTCAAAGTTGATTAACCTAGTTAGATCTTTCAAAGTTTAATTGAAAAGTATGTTAAACTAATGTTTCATGTAGATTTGTGAATTATGGGTTTATGAACTACATTTGGCACCCACTGTGGGGCTCAAGCCTCACTTTCTAAACATCAATTTTGAAGAATTTATATTGGAGATTCTCTGAAATTATCATAAACTCGCATCTGGTCCAATGAAGCTCGCACTTGGTCCAAAGAAGCTCACACCTATTCTGTCACAACTCACACTTGGTCTGTGAAAGATAGAATCCAGTCAGTGAAATCGTGCACCTGGAACAAAGAAGCTCGCACCTGGTACAAAGAATCATGCACCTAGTCTATACAAGCTCACACCTAGTCCAAAGAATCTCACACCTGGTCCAAAGAATCTCACTTTTAGTTTTTGCTAATAAATAGACTCTATTTGAGGGTTATGTTGTAAATTCTATCATTTAGTGAAGTTTTCATAGCATTTAGGAAGATTTGCATATCATTTAGAAACTTTGCATCTCACATAGGGGAAATTTTCATATCTATTGGAAACTTTGCATCGCACTTAGTGAAAATTTGCATATATTTTAAACTTTGCATCTCATTTAGTGAAAATTTGCATATATTTGGAAAACTTTGCATTTCATTGTGTGAAATTTGCATATCATTTAGGAGATTCTGAATAAAAATTTGGTAAACCTTGATTTGCATTTGGTCTATTCTGAGTTGCATCTAGTCTGTGTTTAGTTGCATTTGGTCTATTCCGAGTTGCATCTGGTGTGTGTTTAGTTGCATCTAGTCTATGTTTAGTTGCATTCCATCTATTTTGAATTGCATCTAGTATGTGTTTAGTTGCATCTGGTCTATACAGAGTTGCATTTGGTATGTTCTAAGATGCATTTGGTCTATCTTGAGTTGCATTCGGTCTTTTCTGCATTGCATTTGGTTAATGATAAGATATATCAAATTCAAGTTGTATAATTGATAAAATTGACAATTAATTGATATTTTTTTTGAATTACAGATGATTAAAAGGATCAAGTCAAGAAAAAATCAGAAAGAAATACACAAATCACATGATTATAATCAAAATGAAGAGGCAAAGAAGCTATATAAAGAAGCAAAACAGATACAATTAGCAATTGAAGCCAAAACGTTAGAAGAAATAATTTAAGCACGAAATAGGTATTGGAAGATCACTAACCTTTACCAAGCATTTTATAACATGTCATATAGTCCTTTAGATACTTCTCCCATTTGAATATGATACATCTTAAAGTTCAAAAAGCAAAGTGTAGAGTACCAGATTATTGGAAAGAGAAGGAATCTAAAAGATTGAATAAATATGCTAAGAAAATCCATAACGCAAACATAGTGTAAAAATTAGAAGAAGAAGAGAAAGCATATGGACATTACATCAAAATTTTCAAACTATATGGAACTAAGTTTCCATCTTTGGCTTAAGTATTTGTTCATTCATTTGAGGTGGATTTGGTTTCAATTTTCCTTCACTTTGTTTTGCTTGGTTGTTGAAACTAACATTTTGGGGAAAAAACTTGGATGCTAAGGAGCTAGAAAAATCACCACTAGGTGAGTATACAAAAATAAAAATAACCAAAATCATAAATGTTCCTAGCCTTTTCTATCATTTAAATGAGGTATTCCTAAATCCTTATGCATTTTGTTTAAATTGTGGCAATTTCATTCACACGTCTAGCTTAAGATAAAAGACCAAATTGAAATCTTAAGTGAAGCATTAGGGATATGCTCTTCACCTTTGGTGAATCAAACTCCTTGACATGATAAATTTGGGATAGAAAGGAGCTAAGTAATGAACCAAAAACCTAATTAATCCTTCTTTTTTGTGGATAAAAGATGCTAAGGTATATTCTTTTCACTCTTTGGGTGAATCAAAAAACAAAAAACACTCTAATCCCACTAGATTAAAAAGGCTTGGAATGAACTTTTTTAATCATGTTTGGAAGTGAGGAAGTGGTAGGGATATTATCTTCACCGTTTGGGTGAATCAAACTCCTAAACCTACTTATTCATTTCATTTCTTTCTTTCCATATACTTTCTAGATCTTTAGTGGGCCTACCTCTCAAGATTTTCCTTATCGAGAATGGTGAGAGGGAACAACCCAAGTGGGATACAACCATTTTTAGCCATGGTAATCCAAACCACTATAAAAAAAAATGCATTCATCCTTAATAGGTGAGTGACGAAAAGACTTGAGAATCATACCTCCTCTAGTAGTCCTTAGGGATTGCGCAAAATCATGTTTTTACACATGTGGGAGGCCTTTGTAATGGGGGAAAAACTAAAAAAAAAAATAGAATATTGATTACAACATGGTTAAGTAGAAAGCATACCTTTTTAAACCTTGTTGAACCAAATTTACCATAGTTATCTTCACTAAATTGTTTTCTTGTGGAGACTTTATCAAAAACATTTGAGAATATACACTTTTATAGCTTTTTTTAGAAGTTAGAAAACACGTGTATTTGTGGTTGCTATGCTTGATGATACATGATCTTGAAAAAAACTAAAACATCCATTTAAAAGATCCAAATTTCATACAAATCATAATGCTTCTTAAAAGCATACTTCTTCAACAAAGATTCACAATTCCCTTTCATATCAATTTGGACAAAATCCCATCATATTAAATTGTCTTTATCAAAAGATGAAACTTTGCATAGGGAAGAGACCACACCTCCTCAACCACCTAGACAAGAACATCAATTCAATCACATCATGGTTGAAAATAAATGGTCTAGATACCCTAATCATGATAACAATGAAGAGGAGAATATTATTGCAACTGTCGCAGAGAAAATTCAATCTTTGCAATCACAAATCCAAGACCTAAAGGAAGAAAAGGATACACCATTTAAATAAGACTCATTAAGATCAATGTTTCCTTTTCTCTTTAATCATGATCAAAACATGTTTCCCTTTTCTTCAAACAAAGAGGCATTAAAGCATGACAAACCCATCTTTGATCAAGAACAACTTCATGACCATCCTATCTTTGATCAAGAGAATGAAGAGGAAGTTAAATTAGATTCCGTTGAGAGTCTTGTCTATCAATCATATGACAAAAGCAAATTAGATCATCATGATCTTGAATCCAATACCTCTTTGGAAAATACACGTAAATTTAAATGTCCATTGGATAGATCATTTACTTCTTTGGGACAATATTATGAATTATCTTTGGAAGAACTCCTTGAAAACAATCTCATCATGTTGCCTCAAATAACTTCGTATGGATTTACATTTTTGAGAAGCTATTGTGCATACCATTTAAATAATAGACATATAACTTAAAATTGTGTGGAGTTGAAACATAAAATCCAAGATATAATTGATGATGAAAAAATTTAAGTGCAAAATCCTAATGGTTCATCTAAGGGAGAACAAGATACTACTCTCAAGAAACATCTAAACCTTGAACCTATGTCTAGAAATGGTCCTCATACAACCTAAGAATTTTCCACCATTCCTACATTCACTAAAGCTTCACACCCAGCTACACCATCTCCATCAAACAATGAGCCTAAGGATGATACTTTCCATGTTAACTATGTCTACCCTCAAGGGTTGCCTCTAAAATAAATCCAAGCTAATTTACATCTTGCTGCAAGTTTCTTCCATGATTTAAAGGTCTTGGAACCTGATCCATCATGTGCTTTAATTCCTATCATAACTATTCAAAATGATGCTTCATCATACCTTCAAGAATCTCCCATGCATATCAAAACACAATACCTTGTCCTTAGCAATGGATCCATGTCAAGAAGGTAAGTCAAAGTGCGAATAAACAAGTCTTAGGAAAGATCAAGATAAACATACTATCCAATCCTATCAAATATTTGACCAAGATCATGTATCCCTAGAGTCTCATGATGATTCTCTCATACCCTTACACTTATTCCAAGATGGAATCCCTCCATGTCAAGAACAAAGTATCCCTTCAAACCTCACATCTTATTCACCTCATAAGCGAGATTAGGATATCCCTTTCACCATTTCCAATGAGCCTATTGAAAATCAAGAGATAAGTACCCTTTCTAAACCATCCAATGATACCTTCCCATCTCAAGAAAAAATTATCCCTCCAACTCTTATATCTTGTCCACTTCCCAAGAAAGATTAGGATATCTCTTCCACCATTTTCAATAAGCCTATTGAAAACCAAGAGCAAAACACTCTTTCTACCTCATCCAATGATCTTGTTGCATGTCAAGATCAAAGTCTCCCATCATCTCCTTGTCATGATCCTCCATGTCTACCTAAAAAATCTATCATTCCTCCCAATCCATTTCATGCTAATAAATCCCCTCAAGATTCAGTTGCTCCTATCAAAGTTTCTCCAATCAAATCTACCAATGAGCCCGTTGAGATAAAGATAACTCTAGAAGATGTTGACCATGGAAATATATCTCACTCTAAATATGTTGATACCCCTTTCACACCATATATCATTTCATTAAAACGTAACCATACACCTTCCCCATTATCCAAGTCCATTTTGGGTCCCTATTTCCCAAAGCTACAATCTTCATCCATATTGGGTCCTTATATTTCTCCATTTACCATGCCTACAGTTCCTAGCTCATCATCCACTTACCCTATCATGTATCAAGATCAACTAAGGCACACATACTTGAGAAACTTCCAAGAAACTATCCATATGATCCTTCCATATCATTCATATCCATCCATGAACCCAAAAACCTTTGGAAGCAACTTGGATGTCAAAAATCAAAATCATAAATCCAAGAATCTACAGGCATTCAAAAATTCACGTGTCCAATCTAATCAACATGTGAATGAAAATAAAAAATAAATATCCAAAAGGCAACAAAGGCCCACCAAGAAAAATAAATATCTAAAAGGCCACAAAGGTCCACCAATAAAATGTGGGTTGCTAAATCCTTCATTGAAGAAATGCATTCTAAAGCATCACAAAGGAAAGAAAATCAAAGACAATGTGGATTCCCAAGTCATTTTTGCAAGACTTGCACACAAAAGAAAAATCAAAGTTGACATTCAAGCTTCCAAAGGCTTCCACTCCACCTCCTTTCAAACATTTTCCATCTTCAAAATCTATTTTGGGTCCTCATGTCCCAAAATCCACTACCTCAGTTATTTCATCACCTTATCCATCTATTTTGGGTCCTGGTGTTCCAAAATACACAACCTTTCTTCCATCACAATTTCAAGTTTCCCCATCCTTTTTCCTCCATCATTCCACCACCCTTCAAAGTGTGTGTCAAATTTGATCTTGTCAACATTTCTATCCATAATATACATGCTTCTTATCCTCATATCCACTATCCAACACCTATTTTCCATCCTTACATACCTCTTATCTAATCTGTGGCATAAAACCTTAACCATCATCTACCTTTATCCTCCATATCTATCATTTATCCTTACCTTATCAATATATTTGAGCATCCTTTCCATAGCCATGGTTCATTATAGCGTACCTTTCAAAGGGGTATAATCTAGAGAGCAAGAGGTGCAAATTCCTCCATTCACTATCTTCCAAAAAGCAAAGAAAAGAAAAAAGAAAAAAAAAAGGTAAAGAAAAATCATTCATCCTATCGTGAAAACCACTTCTTGTGGTGCCTTGGACAAGTACCTGTTGCCCAATTTTCCCTATCCTATGCATTTTTGGCCTTTCTGTATTTTCCCGCCAAAATAGCCAAGCCCCCTTTTCAAAAAATCAAAAGAAATGTCTCATCGCGCAATCGCTTTTAAAATTTGCTCAAGTGTTAAGTTGCGCGACTGCGCGACGAGCTGCCATTCGCGCTCATCGCTCAGTCGCTACCTTTTCCCACATAGTTCTAATCCACCTGCGAGTGCGCAATGAGCTGGATGAAGGTAGTTGTCGCTCAGTCGCCGATGGATAAAGGTGAGCAGAAGTGCAGCTCACGACTGCGCAACGAGCAAAGAAATGAACCCATCGCGCACTCGCGTATGGAACAGAATGAAGCTAAAATGGCCCGCGACTGCGGGACCAAGCAGAAGTAAAAGGATGTCGCTCAATCGCCGAGCAGACAAGATAAAAGAAAGATGACCCGCGACTGCGTGACCGAAAAGGATAGCTGCTCGTCGCCCAGTCGCCGATGTTCCAAGGTAAAGTAAAAAAGACTCGCGACTGTGCGACTTGAGAAAAGGCAAGTGCTCGTCGCTCTGTTGCTAGACATTGCAGATAAAGGAGAATACACCCGCGACTGCACGACCGAGTAAAATAAGGATCTCGTCGCTCACTCGCTGAGCTGAAGGGATGAACGGAGATCAGCTCACGACTGAGCGATTAATGAAGAGATGGAGCTCGTCGCGCACTCGCGCACATAATGAAAGATAGAGTAAAGTCTGGGCGACTATGCGACGCAGGAATAAATGAAAAGGAAAGGAGCTCGTCGCCTACTCGCCCAGGAAGTAAAGTAATAAGGAGGTTTCTCGCGAGTGCGCGATCACAGAAAAGGTAATGCGGATGAGCTCGTCGCTTAGTCGCTCAAAATCTAGAAGGAGGAGAGCATGGCTCGCGACTGTGCGATGATGATGCTGATGAGGTTGTCGATGCTCGAGGATCTCCAGAATAATTCAGAAGCGTGGAAGGACACGGAGCCCATGAAGAAGTTATTGCTCAGATGCAGTTGGCAAGAAGTATGGTCATGATCGAGAGCTCATTGATGGGTGACTGGGCGGCGGCCGTCAGGGGTCATTTCTTGTCCTGGACAGATACAATTAGTTGGTGAGCATTCATGGCAGGGTCTACTTGCAGAATTGAACTGATGAGTCCAGGTTGCTTGTTCGGCAGGCATGGTCAAG
>MU224545.1:1663016-1682381 GCA_018584345.1 Thuja plicata
TAGAACCTGGAGGTCTCATCTCAGTTAGCATAAGGTCCCACAACCTTGAGATGATTCCCATGTTATACTGGATTATCAAGACCAAGAGAGCTTGAGATCAGAGGCGCAAATTCAGTGTATAACAGTACCATGATGAAAACTTGGAAAAAAGGCATCATACGTAGTCTACTTTATTCTACTCTACACCTGGGGGAAAGTTCCATCCATGATATATCAGCCATGTTATCCATCATATGGACTACATCTTCCATATCCTATCATTTATCCTATTTTGCATTTGTATTCCATCTTTCAACTTTGGTCTTTCCAAGGTTGAACATATCCATGTGCATCAGGTATCTTGACATCTGTTATCCTTTCCATTAGCCTATTCACTTGTTGTATCCATGCTACCCTATCATGATCTTGCTTTTCCTAAATCAACCCTTGTTATCCCTAAGCATCCTAACAATAATTCCAAATCATCCACTTGTGGCTTCTATCGACCCTTATCGTGATTGTGCTATCCTATCCATATCTTATACAAATTGAACCCTTGGTCTTGTTCAAAATGAAGGATGTAAAGTGCAAATTTATTCTAAAAAAATTCTTGACATGTCCACTCTTTTGGACTACCCACTTTCATAACATCAGGTCACTATCCTATAGGCTATCTAGCATTGCATCATTGGCTTTCATTACTTATCCAAAACACACTTCACATTCTTATATCATTTTCCTTAGTTTGGGTAATCTTGAGGAGATAGTCCTAAGGGTCACATTCACTCATTTCAATCATCATGGCCTATTCATTTTTTATCCATAAACTTTCTTTTTGATCCATCATGCCCTACACTGTGCTAGACATTAGGGGCAAACAAATCTGATCTCACTTAAGAATTAGTGATCAATGTGAAAATCCACAAATCACAAAAACATCAAAAAATAAAAAACGACGTTGTAAAAATTGCTATTAAATCAAAAAAATGTCACTCATCAAAAGTTAAAAAATCAGCACATGGGACATCGCAATTGACAAAACTGACAACATCAAGTCACAAATTTCAAAAACCAAATATCAAATTGAAAAATGCCAAATCATGCCCAAATCAAATCGACAAAATTGACAAAATTAAGAAAAAGTCAAAAAAAATGATTGGCACAATCACAATAGAAAAATCGATGAAAAAATCAAACAACGTCAAAAAATCACAAAATCATGCCAAAAATAGATAAAAAATTCAAACAAATTGAAAAAAAATCATCTCAAAAAATTGACAATCATATTGCAAAAAATCATAAATAAATCAAAAAATCGACAAAATCAAATAAAAACTCAAAAACTCAAATAAAATTATCACAAAATCAAAAAGTATTTAAAAATAATTTAAAAAAAATAAAAATTAATACAATAAAAAAAACAAAAACAATAAAAATAAAAATTAAAAATAAATAAATAAATAAAAATAATAAACAAAATCAAAAATTTCCCCCACATATCCTCACCTCCTCCTACCCCCGAGCTCGCACCCGAACCTGGGGCAACTCAGCCACTCCTCCATTTTTTAAAATTTTTAATTTATTTTAATTTTTTAATTATTTTATTTTAATATATTTATAAAAATAACAAAAAACACAAAATTCAAAAAAAAAATTTCAAACCTCAATTTTTTTTAAAATTTTTTTTCAAAAATTAAAAAACTTAAAAATAACCAATAAACCCATTCTTTTTTTCATTTCCCCGTTTTCTTTCATCAAGGCACAAAATCAATTTTTTTTTCAAAAATTATCATCATTTTTTTCACACTTGTTTTTTGGCCTCGAGGGGCGCCACCCCTCAACCTCGCCCTGTCTCGTGACAAGGAGCGCGCCTGGGGCTCTGCCCTAGGACCCTGCAAGGGGCATTGCCCCTTGACCCCATCTTGGGGGCGCTACCCCCAAACCCCTGTAGAAAGAACAAAAAAACTAGGGGGAAATTGTGCCAATAAAAGTGAAACAAATTAACCACCCCAACATCGATTTTAAATAAATTTTTCATACACACCAGGGGCATCCATATGATCTTTAGGAGATCGTCTTTGAAACATACACAAGCAGAATGCAAACATCCTTTACCAAGAATCAAGAATCAAGACACTTGAACTTTTCAAAGCGAATCCAACACTCAAATGTCAAAACACCTGATCGATCTACCAATCTCAAACTCAAACATCAACATCAAATCCCAACATCGAATAAAATTCAAAGGCTAAGAAATCAAACACTATGCTGGAACATCGAATCAACCAATATGAACAAAGGATCAACATTGGATGGAATTTTTTCTAAGAAAATGGATCAACAAACAAAAAGCAAAGTTAGTTCAATGATGTTTCCTGATTTTTATATCATGTCTTTTTAGCAGATCAATGATGTTTTGAACTAGATAAGCAATGATGGAGACATGAGTTTTTTTAGATTTCTGCTTGTAATGTTGATTCCTAGACATATGCAAGTTTGTCTAACGACATGATCATCAAATAATCATCGAGGACATTTGTATATCAATAGGGATCATACTTTTTATGGTCTATGCACAAGGATACTTAGGCCATTTAGGTAGTTCATACCTTAATTCCAAGATCCACTTGCAACATTGAATCCGATGAAAACGGTATTCATACTCTCATGGTTTGGAAATCTCACCAGTGAGGGTTGTATCGATTTCACTGATTCACAAAACCTCAATGATGACAGTGGTCGCATTGAATCTGATGAAAGAAGTATTTATACCATCAGGGTTTGCAAATCTAAATAGCGAGGGTTGTTCTAATTTCAAAATGATCTACCAAAAGCTCAATGATGATAATTGCAAAAATAACGATCCATTACAAAGTGATAATTATGTAGTTGCATTGGCATATTGCAATCATGTTAGATTAAATCTTGCATTAATAATCATTATGGGAGTTCTCAAGGAAAGTAGGGATCAATCATTTAGTTCAAATTATCAATATCAAAAGGAAGAGGTAAGGTCTCTCAAATGTCCACAATCACAATGTCTATCAAATGTCCACATCAACATACATCAAGAGTTCATCTGTAACATCATCAAACGAGGTTCATATGTCCATCATCAGATGTCTAATATCATCACAATGATCTAAGAATGACTACCTCCAAACTCTATAAGAGGGTCCATCAACATACCATCATCTGTACCTACATCCATAGATGGCCCCATGTCAACCCCCCAGAAGCTATTGGTTTATCATCTATCAGGTTCTCTCATTTTCCAATCAATCATATACCATGTTTTTCAAACAAGTAAAAGCTTCATCTTTATTCCATTCACATCACATCAATGGCAAGTGCTATCAACACAACATTGATCTTTGATTTTGGAAAGTTCCCTATCAAGGATTACAAGTCCTTCACCTAGAACCCAAGGAATCAAGATCAATTTTGAGTCTATATCATAGAAATATATCTTTTTCTATTAACACTCCATCATCTTAGACATACTGTATTTTGATCAAATCCTAATTGGAACCTTTTTCTATCAGTTATTTGCAAAGCCTTCGTCAAAATTCTAGATCATTCAACCCATCATCCTATCTATCCAACCATCTATCAATCATCATCAATCAATCCAATATCACTCATCATAAATCATACCATCTAGTGCAATATCACTCATCTAATATTTCTTTTCTTATCTATTTAGAGATCCATCTCATCACACTTTATCCGATCGATCTCTCGAGGGGGCATATCATACCCATCATCATCTTGACCGAATTATCTCTGGGGCATCTAGTTGGTATCAAAAGCATATCAAGGTCCGAGGCATTTTCTCATCTTCAAAGTTCATCTTTTTTGGGATTTAAATCAACATGATTGACATTAATCAGCTCCAATTCTTGCACCATCATCTCAATTTTAATCCCAAGGGGGCATACTGGCACCAGGGTGCATAGTTTTGTGAATTGAGGCACTTTTTAAAATTGGAGACATCAGACGTTAAATTTTTTTTTTTTACATCAGGGTATCAAAATGGAACAATTTTCACAACAGAGGTATCACATTATCAGGGAAACAAGATCAAGATCACATCAGCATCATATCAACATTATATTGGCATAATATTGACATCATCATATCAAGGATTCACATTGGAGCATCATCATCGGTATCAACATATGATTGAACATTGAATTAGCATCGGACATCAAACATCAGGTATTCTTTGAACCAATGCACTTCACACATTGCTTCAAAGAGGGGCATTTGTAGACACCCTATATTGGTCAACCAAAATCAACATGGTCAACCAAAGTCAAAAGTGGTCAAATCAAGTCAACATCATGGATTAAATAGAAAAGCCATTAATTAATTAAATTTAAACCAAAAGGGGATTAATTAAACTATGTAATTGATTAAATAAATTAGTTATATAGTTCAAATTAAATAAATCAAATGCAACTGATTAAAACCCTTTACATGGCTAATTTAATTAATTGATTAATTTAGTTAAATCCTAATTACTTTCAACAAAGGGGACAAAGAATCAAAGAGCCAATGAGAAGAATGGATGAAGAGAACATGGATCACTCGAAGGCTTTGTTATCTTAGCCACTCATTTAGAATTTTCTATCCTCACCACTCTTTTTGTCATCTTGTCCCCCTATTTGGGACCCATGACTCAACCTTGACCTCAACTCTACCTTGACCTTGGTTAATCAAACTCACCCCCTACCCTTGGGATTTCCTATAAATAGGAGGATTTTCTTAGTGCAAACTTACCAATTCACATTTAGAGTAAGAATTCACATTCAAATTGCATCTTGAACTGGGCATTTAGCATTAAAGCATTCTTGAATAGTATTTTTATAATGGAAAAATCATTCATGTTTACATAGATTTTGAGCATAGAATAGGGTATTTCATCTTAGATCCATATTTTCATCATCATTAGCACAATTCTCATTCTAGGGGTTGTCACTTTAGGATGCTTTGCAGTTGAAAGCATTTTTTTAGTCCTTCTAGATAGAGATCCATGAGACCCTCTTAATTTGTTTTCACTTTCAAAGTTGATTAACCTAGTTAAATCTTTCAAAGTTTGATTGAAAAGTATGTTAAACTAATGTTTCATGCAGGTTTTTGAATTGTAGGTTTATGAACTATTGATGGAAACAACAACAACCATGAAGAAGAGGTAATTGAAGAAAATATCAAAGAAGCCCAATAGAATGTGAAATTCCAAAAACTAATGGAAAAAGTCCTAGAGGTCGATAAGGAAAGGTACTTCATGACCCTATCACAATCAGGGGTCAAATTACCTCACGACTATGATGTTTCAAAATTGAAACAAGATGAAGATGAAGTTAATCCCCTAGGGGCCTTGAACAAACAAATCAAATTTTTGCAACAATAACTTCAGGATATTTAAAGGGGAACTTCAACAAAGAAATATACCTTAGAAGGCATTTGTCAATTCCGGTTTGATAAGAGTTTGAATATGGTGCCATTTCCACCAAACCTAGACATTCCTAAGTATGATACGTATATGAGTGCAACTGATCCACAAGATCACATACAAGGATTTTGTGCCATAAGCATGGATTTTATACATGAAAAAAATTACCTGATGAGGTTGTTTCCAAGGAGTTTAGGAGGACAAGCTATGGAATGGTTTTTGAAGTTACCACCTGGCATTAGATTTATTGAATAAATAGTCTCAAATTTTGTCACACAATACTCCTACAACATAGAACATGAGGTTACTATGTTGGATCTTTGTAACACCAAGCAATGGAATGGAGAGTCATTTTTGACATTCTTATAAAGATGGAGAAGAATATTCACCAAATATCCTAGGAGTGTACCCAAAGTAAAAAAAGATGGGTTTTTTCATCAACAATTTGACTAGTGAGGTGAATTTCCATCTCCAATTACAATGTCCTCCTACATTTGATAAAAATGATAGAGAGTGGTATTACTATCGAGGATGTCTTTGTAATAAAAGGTGAATTACAGTTATACAAGGATACTAAAGACTTCTCAAACAACTCAAACACCAACAACCATTTCAACAACATAAGTCCTTCAAACAACAACAATAATTAAAATAATGGTAAACTAAAATTTTGGATGAAGAACAACAAAGATGTTGTGAATGATTGAGTGGTAGATGTCAATAATGTTAAATTGAAACCATTATATTTGTCCAACAATCAATCCAACAATATTAGAAAATTGAACAACTCATCAAACAAGATTCAAGACAAAAATAGACCTATACCTCCACAATATCAACCCAAAAGAAAGTTTACACCATTGGTTGAACCTCTTGAATTGGCTTTAAGAACACTTATAGCCAAAAATTGATCACCTTACCCGAATCAAGAGGATATGAACCCCAAGTAAAACCTTCTTAGTGGAGTGGTTTGAACCATTGTGAATACCATAGAAATAAGGATCACAAAACCAATGATTATATGAGATTAAAACATGTGGTACAAGATTTGATTGATATCAATGTCATTATTGTTGAAGGAACTAAAAATAATGATGACCACACGACATTTAAAACTCCACTACTTACTCATGAAAAAATAGAATCATCAAAAACATCACAATCAAACAAAAAGGGAGAAAAGGTGAATTTTTCTCATGCCTATGATAACACCATAAACACCTTATTGGGATTTGAAAATACCATCAATTTCATCATTTTTAAGGATAACAAAGAAAAATAACTCTCTCATGTGATCACAAGGAGTCAAGAAAAAGTGGCATTATGGGGAACAAATAATAAAAAATCAAATGACTCCTCTTCAAAATCATGACACTATAGCTTGGTGGATCAATTTCAAAGGACACCTGCCCAAATTTTCATAGTAGAAATTTTGAAGATCTCACCATCTCATAAAGACATCTTGGAACGAGCCCTTATGGACATGACTGTTCCTAACAACTTGGATGTGGACTAATTTTAAGCCATGGTAGGTCATCTTATTTTACTCCATTTCTTATCTTTTTTTCTGAAGAAGATGGCATGTCCTTGAATCATCCACAAAACCTCCCATTTCATATCAAATCCTTTATTCAAAAGCATAGATTAAAGAGAGTCTTTATAGATGGTGGAGTTGGCTTAAACATTTTTACCTTGAATTTGGCTTGAACCTTAGGGTATGCTGAAAATACAGTGGATCCAAAGAGAAAGATCAAAATCAAAGCCTATGATGACGAAGAAACGTCTTCTAAAGGTATTTTTGTTTTACCAATTAGAGTGGAGCTAATTCAAAAGAGATGGTATGCCAAGTCCTAGACTTAAACTTGTCCTACAAAATATTTTTGGGAAGACCATGGATCCATGACATCAAAGTAGTTCCCTCAACATATTATCAATGTTTGAAGTTTCCCTATATTGGTTAAGAGATAACCATTAATGTTTATCCTAATTCCTTCCAGTATTGCAACATTTTTAAGTCAGTGATAGATTCCTTGGTTCCACATAATAAATAATTTTATACAATAGAGATACCAAATAAAGAAAAAAAAAATGAAGAAGCTTCTAGTTAAAACTTAGCATTAAAAGGAAAAGAACCTAGTTCATCTACATTACCTAAGGAAAAAAAAAAGAACTTAGTTCCTCCCCATCAAATAAAGGAAAAGAGAAATTTAATTTCTTCTAAATTTTAAAAATAAAAAGAGAAAGGATAAACCATCTCATTGTTTGAACATGGATACCCTAATGAAGGAGTTTGAGAATAAATTACAAATCAATGACTAGGGAGTCAGAGAATATTCTCTATCAGTGGTGAAGTTGCCTATTTCTCCTAGATCTTATGGAAGGCCATCTACCTCACAAACAACGGAATTACAATATCCTCAAATATATAATAAAGCACATCGTCAAGGGAAAGTGAAGATAATAAAATTCTATAGTGGTTGTATAAGGATGAGGAGGAATATAATTAAATAATTCAAAATATAAGTATTCCCACACATCGATATGGGAAAGGATTCCAAAGCATGTAGAAAATGGGGTATGAAGGATCAAGGCCTATTGGGAAAAGAAAGAAAGGAATCATAGAACCCATTATACACACTTTTAGAACAACTCAATAGAAAATAGGAGTAGGGCATACCGAAGAAGAAGCTACGCAAAATCTCTATGAAAATAATCATCAATTGCAAGCACATAGTGAAGAAGATTCCACAAAATGGGAATATGAATCTTATGGAGAGGACGGAGAACCTTGTGTAGATAAGTATGTTGATGTAATTCATGCATATACACCTACAACATCTAAATGGAAAATTTCACAAGATAGAAGGGTAGAAAATCAAATACAACCATACATACCCACATTCTTAGAGGATCAAACTTATGGGTATATACTACAAGAAAATGGATCACAATACATTGAGGAATACTCTAGTAAGGACGGACATGATCCAAGATCTATAGATCATCTTGAGTAAGTTTATGTCATGGAATTTGATGATACAATGTATGAATTAGACCATAATACCATCAAGACTCTTACCCTAATAGACCTAAAACAAGCCAATGATCCCTTACCATTTATACATCATGAACTTATTAACTGGGAACAAACTGAGCTAGTTGAGCTGGAAACCTTTTCTAATGATTATTATTTATCCCTCCACCTTAACATAGTTGAACCAACTTCCACCAATGAATACTATCATGATGCTTCAACCCGGGAGGGTGCCAAATCTCTTAGTCACAAAAATAAAGAAATAAATCAAATACCTAGTGGTGAAAAACACCATATGGAAGTACAAGGTCTAGAAAAGGATAAAAGAAAGGACATATCCAAAGGTGAAAACTTCCCAGAGGCACCTGAAGATAAGATAATTGACACACTCCCTGAGAACTATCAGGAGAGGTCATCTATTTTTATTGAGCCTACAGAAAAGGTGAATATTGGGACATAAGAGACACCAAAGATAATACACCTAGCAACATCCTTATCAGAGGAAGAAAGGAAACAATTCATAGAATTTTTTCAAAGAGAGATAAATCAAATTTATCTGGTCTTATGCCAATATGCCTAGATTAGATCTAAATCTAATTATGCATCATCTCAATGTTGCTCAAGGAGCCAAACCAGTTAAGAAAAATGCATCCACATATAGCATTATTTGTCAAATTAGAATTAAAGAAACCCACAAATGTTGGTTTTGTTCACTCTATAGCTTATGCAGAGTGGATCTCCAATATTGCACCAGTATCAAAATAAGGTAAAATCATCATTGTGTGTACTAATTTCAGAGATCTTAATAAGGCTTGTCCAAAAGATGATTTTCCACTACCAAACATTGACACAATTATGGATCTAATGACACGACAATCAATGTTCTCACTCATGGATGGATTTTCTAGATATAATCAAATCAAAATCGCACCCAAAGATTAGGACAAGACAACTTTTACATGTGCATGGGGAACATTTTTTGGGAATGTCACACCTTTGCTTTGAAGAATGTTGGAGCTACTTATCAAAGGGAAATGACTACAATCTTTCACGATATGATGCATACCTTCATGGAAGAATATGTGGATGATAAATTAGCTAAATCATACACCAGAACAAAACATCTTCCTATCTTGGAAAAGATATTTACAAGGCTTGAAAATTTTATGGTTAGATTAAATCCCAAAAAGTGTGCATTTGGTGTTACATCAGGAAACTGTTAGGCTACATTGTTTCAGTAAGAGGTATTGAAGTGGATCCTACAAAAGTGAAAGGCATAATGGAAATGGGAGCTCCCAGAAACATAATTCAATTAATATCACTTCAAGAAAGAGTGCAATCCTTAAGGAGATTTATAGCTCAATTGGACGAAAAATGTCATTCTTTTACACAACTGCTTGATAAAGACACTTCTTTCAAATGGGATACACAATGTGATGAAGCTAATGATTCTCTAAAGAAGTACCTTATGAATCCACCAAATTTTGATGGCTCCTATACTAGGGAAACCATTATTATTGTAAATCTCAACAATAGGAAATTCACTAGGATCTTTGTTAGCACAACAAGATGAACAAGGAAAAGAAAGAGCAATATACTATATCAGCAGGACTTTGATAAAATACTAGCTTAATTACACTTTCATTGAAAGATCTTGTCTAAAAGTTTTATTTGCATCTCAAAATATGAGGCACTACATGCTCACACATCCAATTAAACTAGTAGCTAAGATTGGTCCTTTAAAGTATCTTCTTAGCAAAGCAACACTAACAAGTAAATGAGAAAAATGGGTGATGATTTTAAGTGAATTTGATATTGATTATGTTTATAGAAGAGAAATCAAACGACAAGTGATAGTTGATAAACTACTGGGGGCACCTATCTCAAGTGAAACACTAATGCAAATTGACTTTCCAGATGCATATATTCTCACATTTATAGTACAAACCTAGAAATTGTATTTTGATGGATCTTATACATAACAAGGCTCAAGGGAAGGAATATTATTTGTTACACCTCGAGAATACACCATCCCAAAATCATACAAGTTATTATTTCCTTGCACCAAAAATATAGTTTATTATGAATCATTGGTAATTGGCATTAAAATGACACTTAAATGGAGACTAAAAAAATTGCAAGTCTTTGGAAATTCTCAATTAGTGATCAACCAGATTAATGGTGATTATCAAACAAAAGATGACAAGCTCATGTCTTACAAAAGAATGGTTGATGATTTCAGGAATTATTTTTTCCAAATCAGATTTGAAAAAATACCAAGAATAGAGAATAGAGTTGTTGATGCAATGGAAACCTTGGCCAAATTAATATAATTACCTTATCAGAATGCTCGGTATGAATTCCTAGTGGAAGAAAAGGTAAAACCTACGTATGACCATCTTGAATTCCAAATCATTTGTTTACTTGTGGGTCCTGACTCTACCCGATGTGGACCTATCTATACCTATTTGAAGGATAATACCTTACCCCTAAACCAATTGAGACACCAAAATAAAAAAAATTTATCCGACAAGCATCTTACTATACCTTAATATATGACACATTGTATCGAAGGGGGTCTTGACGAAATATTACTTAGAAGTCTAGAGAGTGAGGAATCTAAAAATGCCTTGCGATAGATTCATGAAGTTATTTTTGGTTCACATTCAAGTGGTTTAAACCTAGCTAAGAAACTCTTAAGAATTGGGTATTATTGGCTGACCATGGAGAAAGATTATTTTCTGTTTGTGAAGACATGTCAGAAATGCCAAGTTCAGGGGAACCTAATTCATGTGCCACCACAAGAACTACACTCTCTCACTACACCATGTCCTTTTTATCAATGGTGTTTTGACTTGATCGAGATGATCTATCCTTCTTCTTCCAATGGTCATAAATATATCATTACAACCATACAGTATTTCACAAAATGGGTTGAGGTTGTACCTCTTTCAACTACTACTGGAAAGTAGCTATCCATGTTCATCTTGAATTATATCATTTGTAGATATTATATTCCTCATGCCATCATCACTATCAATGGTAAGAAGTTCAAGAACAAACATGTAGAGGACCTATGTGAAAAGTTTCATATCATTCAACATTTCTCATCTATATATTACCCTTAAGGAAATGGACAAGTAGAGGATTCAAACAAAAACATCTTGAAAACCCTCAAGAAGAAAGTTGATGATTCTAGAAGGGATTGTCATATTCAACTAAATCTTGCACTATGGGCATACCAAAATACTATGAGAACAAACAAAAGAGCTACGTACACCTTTCTCTTTAGTCTATGGATGAGAGGTAGCCTTACCATTAGAAGTGGAGATACCTTCCCTCACATTTTAATTATATGGCATTTTATGAGATCAATATTATAGAGTATCTAGACTTAAAGAGATAGAATTACTTGATGAGAGGATAAAAAAAGTTTATGACCATTTGAAGGTCTATCAAAAGTGCATGTCCAAAAGTTACAACAAGAAATTAAAACCTAGGGAATTCCAAGTGGGTGACCTAGTATTGAGGGAGAATCCACAAAATCAGAAAGATAGAGAAAAGAAAGGAAAGTTTGAACCTAATTGGTTAGGTCCTTTTGTCATAGTGTCAGCATATAGATCAGGAACTTACAAATTATCTGCATATGATGGAGACCTACTTCAAGAACCTATCAATAGTATCCACCTAAAGAGGTTCTACACAAGATAGCTTAAGTTCAGCTTATACTGCAGAAAGAGATCCTGAAGAAATAAAAAACAACGGAAAAATCCCTTAAAAAATCATTATCTTGGTGAAAACCTGGCAAACAGGCACCTTGGTAATAGGAAAAAAGGGGGAAAATAAAAAAAGAAAGAAAATGAAAAAATGAAAAAAAAAAAATTTGCAATAAACTCAAGTAGTGAAAACATGGTAAATAGGTGCTACTTGTCTTAGGTTAAGCTACTTTATCTATTGAGTGCATCACATCATAGTCATTTGCATTTTCCATAATTATACATATTCATTTTCATTTCCACCATCTTATACATAATCATGATAAACCTCCCTCTACATATCTTAGTTTCCCAATAAAGCTTTCATCATGATTTGTAAAGTATCTATCTCCATCATCATTTAGTCAAGTCAAACTTGTGGAAAAATTCTAAATTCTAGGATTGAGAATCATCGAGCAAGGAATCAAACATGCACGTATTATATCAACACATCAAAACCAAGATCAAGACTTATAACCTTTGAACATCACAAACATCCAAACATCAAATCGCAACATCACAACTTAACACCAAAATCCAAATCAAAATTGAAACAACAAATGGATAAATTCTTCTGGAAATACATATCAGATTACAAAAGCAAATATGTCCAAATATTTTTTTCTTGATTTTTGAGATCATATCTTTTTAGCAACTCTATATTGTCTAGGACTAGAGAAGCAATGATGAAGTGTGATATTTTCTTGGTCTTCTGCTTGCTAGGTAATTCATAATAGTGTCTACATTAGTCTCATGACATGATCATCAAAGTATCATCAAGGAAATTCTAAATTTGCATATGAAAAGGATTAATTCTTGTCTATTTATGCAAAAGATACTCAGTTCATCTTGGTCCTTTATACCACGATGCTTATATCCAATTTCAATATCAAAACTTATGAAAGTGGTATTCATATCATCATGGTTTAACGGTACCAGTAGTGATTGTACCTATTTCAACATTGTAAAAAGGCTCATTGTAAAAAGCTCAATGATGATACATTGCAAAATAAAAGGACTCAATAAAAGGTGATAATAGTCCTGTTGCATTTTCCTTTTGCATTCATGGTTAGGTTTAGAATCAACATTTATAACATCATAGGATTTCTCAAATGGCTCAACAATTAGATCAAAATCATTCATGGTGAATTACATTTGACAATAAACAAAAAAAAGTACATTTGATTTATCATCTTCATTAGGATGTGTTCATTCATTGCATTTCATTATTCAATAATCATTAAAGTGCATCATTCATTAATCATTATTAGCATTAGGAATAGGTGCATTAACCATTTAAAGTACATTTAGGTTCATTGCATTTCATTAATTATTAAATATTTATTAATCATTTAACATTAACATTAGGTACATTCCATTAATCACTATCAACACCATTAAGGTGCACATCATTAAAAATCATCCATTCATACATTATATAGATAATATCAATAACATCATTGCATATAGAGAAAAGAAATCAAAGCATAACATATATTCATCTACATATGCATTCCCTAGTACATCAATAAAATATTATAATAAATCATTTCATTTAGCCATTTATCTATATCTATATCATAATATCAAAATGGATCTATACATTATACATATAAATAAATAATCCCATCAATGCATTCATATAAGTAATTCATCTATACTATGCATCTATATCCATCATAAGTGCATCATAAGCATAAAATAAATCATACACTATGCATAAAACCATATAGACATGCATCCAAAAATACACCACTGCAACATCATATATTTCAAAATCATAAATGTCCAAAGTACAATGACATCAACAACAAAGAATAAATCATAATATCTAGGGGATAGTGTATATCAATGTTCATATCAAAATACATCAATGTCCATATCATGGTATATCAATGTCCATATCAAGATACACCAATGTCCATATCAAAGTACATCAAAAGTATATCATCAAATGTACATCAAAAAAGATCAATATAGGGATACATCATCAAAAATTTGATATCATCAAATAGGATCTATGTATGACTATCACCAAAGTTTTTTCTCCTCATCAAAAATATAACACATGTATCTATACCTATGCTAGTACTTGTACCTATACCTACACCCCTAATAGATCATCCAACACCACCTATCCCTAGATCTTATCCCCTCAGAGGTCTAGCAACTGGATTTGACACCCCACAACTCTCTGACCGATCTCTATGACTACTCTTCTCATGTATAGAAACTTGCGAGAATGAAGGAACTCATATGTCTATAGGTATAATAGCATAATAAGAACCACAATAATATGTCGCTCGAGCTCTCATCTAATCTCACTCTGTCCTCAACGTGGCTACCTCTACCTCGAGAGTATAGATCTTGTCCTAAGCCTATCCTAATTGAGCCTATACAAGGGTGATATCTTCCTAAGAAGTGGTTAAGTCCTCATGCAACCTCTATATATCCTAATCTATGACAATTGGGGGACCTTCTTGTACAACCTTTGGCAAACCCTGTGGAACACTGGACCGGCCTCTAAGAGTAACCCATCGCTATGAAACACTAAATCTCCTAGTAGGAACTACTCCACCCTGACAACCTCCATCTCTACCTCCAGGTGCACCTATAGAAACACCTCCCCTACCCCTCACCCTCACAGTAGCAGCACCACCTCTACCACCACCACCACCTCCAACTCTACCACCTTACACTCTCGCACCACCCCTCTTATGTCAAGGTCGATCATCATCATCATCATCATTAGCATCTTCATCCTCCAAAGCATGCACTGGCTCTACTAGATCAATGTGTCATGGAAATGGATGTGCATCAAACAACTATCTATAATTTGTTTTCATCCCAACATCTAGAACATTCAATAGATAATCCAATGTCATCAGACCCTATTCCCAAGACTTATATACTCTTGTCTCATAAACAATGTTAGGTCCCCATAACACCCTCTCCTTGTGTACATGAGCATACACAAAAGAACTTTGTGGCATACCCTGTATCCTGCCATATTGTTTGAGCACCCAAGTGACCAGAAACCTCTCAATGATATATGGTGTCTGACCAATCAACCATAATGACTAAAACATGTAGTGTATTTTTGATCTATCCTCTTTCCATACCTCATATCCAATGTAAGGTCTCCAACACATGGTATCCATATCATCAATCTATCATTTCCAATACTCTAGTTTTCCAAGCTTAGGCAGGATAATGATACCCTGATAATCATATATGTAGGGGCAATACTCTGGACATTATCTGTCTGCAACAGCTCGTGTCACTAGGATGTGCTCCCAGGCCCAAATCTGCAAAAGTACAAACTCAAGCAATAATGTCATCCTCTGATCACAAAATACCTAGTGAAGCTCATGATAGAGTTGTACCTGAATATATGAACCCCGGCCAAATTTACAAGGATGCTAAATCATGTCCTTCACAATCCTACCCCATCCAACAAGGAACCCATGTTCTCTCTTAGCTGGCATCATGAAGCCTCCAATAAGTGTCGCCAAGATTGAAGGAAGTGGGGCATATGTCTGTACTATCATACTCTATAGCACTCTCATATCTCTAATCTCATCATCATCAAAGACACATCAATATGTCTCACCATCATCATCCTTCTCATAGCACACCAACTCTCTAAACATAGGAATCCAAAGAATCTTGTTGACATCCTCTGGAGTCATCTTCATCTCTCCAGTAGGAAGGTGGAAGGTGTTATGGTCATTGTGCCAGCGTTCAACTAATACCATCAATAAACCTTGGTTCACTTAGAACTAGGGAATATAAAGAAAATAATTGATTTTGCACTGAATAATAACATGAAAACTAGCACATGACAGTTGCTCACTCAATGCAAAGGGTTTGGAGTATTGACCCTTGATGTTCATCTTCCCTAAGGGAACCTATTTATGTCAAAAAATTCTTTCAGTTAATTTTAAATCAATCATCAAGAGACAATAACAACATCACATCATCTATCATATATGCTTAGCTGAAATTTACAACAATCTCGATGAGGGCTATGTCTATGCAGCTACATATTTGCACCTTGGTAAACAAAATATGTTAGCAATATGTGTGTTAGTCTATTGTATTTGTTTAAAAAATATTAACACATGTTGATGCAATAGACTAACACACATTTTGCTAACACATTTTGTTAACAACATATTTTGTTTACCAAGATGCAAATATGTGGCTACATAGACACAACCCTCGATGAGCACATCTATTTTTTTATCCTCTAGATCTTGAGGTTGGAAAACCATCATCAAATCTACCCTATCATACAATTCACAGAAAAACAACATCAATAATGAATGAATACCATCAAAATTGACTTAAACAAACATTTTTTTTTTAAAAGAAAAAAACCCACACATCAAAAGTGACATTTTACATAGCACGTCAAAAGGGGCGCATTGCAAACCAAAAGCGATGAAACAAGTAAAAGTGACATAACTACCATCAAACGTGACACAACATTTATCTTTTGTACATTATATTCAAATGTGAGGAGAAAAAATTTTAAGATGACATGAGACAACCCAAAAACCCTAATCAAACGTGACAAACCAAAAATCAAAAGTGACATAGAGAAAATCGGAGGCGGCGAAGTAAAAGGTAAAAGCGACGAAACATCCACTAACTAGGATTTTTAATAAAAACAACACATGAAATCTATTGAAAATGGAAAAATAACAAAGATGGCTCGAAGAATTACCAGTGGACTGTATCTGGTTGGCCTCTGGAAGCACCTAACCCTCTCAAATCGATGCTTGTGGTATGGAATCACCATGTTGGATGGAAGAAACTTTTCTCTCTTGAGGTAAAAATTCAAATGTTAATGTGCAAATGAATACTGAAAAAGGCTTTTTAGCCCTACTTATTCACATTTTAACCTAAATGGGGAGATATTTTTTATCACATATAATTTTTGGATGACCTATTAATCAAATTTCTTCCCCGGTGCATAATTGCAGATCATTTTTATCGCGAATTAAATCAAAATGAATGAAATCAATAAACAGTAAAAAAAATTAAAAAAATTAAAAATTTCAAAAAATCCTAGAAATCATAAAAAATTTTGATTTAATTCTCGAGGGGGCATACCATCACCAAAATGAAAAATTCTTCATAATCGGGGCACTTCTCAAAATCAGGACATCAGACATAAAATTTTCAAAATCTCGAATCGGGGCATCAAAGAGATCAAAAAGTTGAATCAGAAATATCATATAAGAAAAACATCATTATTATCATATCAGTAGGGAAACATTAATCAATCAAGTTGACATCATAACATCAAAGTACCAAAGCATCAAATCAAGATAAAAATTAGAAAATTCATTGAACCGATGCGCTGACTGCACGGTGATTCAAAGATGGGCAAAATGTATACACTTAAAAGTGGTCAATAGAAAATATTAATTAAATTCAATCCATTTGGATTAGTTAAATCAAAATTCATCAACTATGTAATTTAATCTATATTTAATTATATAGTTCATCTTTAATTAATTAAATTCAACTTACTCAACATCACACATGGATAATTTAATTAATTCCCTCCTAAAATCTCTCACCCACCACTAAATGACAAAAATGAAATCAACCAATGGGAGACAAGCGACAAGCTCACATATATCACACAAAAGCTTTTCTATCTTGACCATCCATTTCCATAAGGCAATCTTGACCATTCATCTTGGGTTGTGTGCACCAAGTTGTGGACCAAAAAAGGGGGTATAAATGGACACATTTTTTCTGAAATCGGGTAAACCTGAACTTGGAACAGGAGTTTGAGGGTCATGCACTCAAAATAAGAAGATGTATAAAAAATAAAAATTATAGTACTCTGAATCTAGTTTCTAAAACACTACATTTTTTAAAAACCTGATAAGATTAAGAGGGTCAAACCTTGTGTACACAAAAATGTGTTCCTAATTTTTTGGAAAAACATAACATAGTTGTTTCCATGTGCGGTACAAAAGGTATAGTTATATTAAGTATTTTTTAAATCCCTTTGGTAGGATGATAGGTAATAGTGAGATCTAGAAGTTGTGTATTTTTTTGTAATTTTCTGATGAGTTATTTTTTTCTGTGATTGCATCTTGAAAATTTGGTACCTATTTGTGCACTGGGCATAACTTGCATCAAAATAATAAAAAATAAAAACTTTTTTTTAAAACAACGTATAGAATCAAGTGTAGAAAAATAATATGTAATTTATTTTTAATTTGATTAAGTATTTCAAAAGTTATTAAAAAAATGGTAGACATATGTCTGTGAGTACAATCAAGACACTGGTAAAGAAAATTAAAGTTTACTATGCTAATGTTGTCCAAAAATAGAAAACTTTATATGGTTAGAAAGCCAAGAAAACATATGAGATTATGGTGAAAATTATAAAGCTACCCAGTTGACAAATTGTAAACTTGATGAAGATAAAGTCGAGAAATCATCTTATGAGATGGAAAAACATCTAAAAGAACAAAAATGGAGGTAAAATGAGCCTCCAAGCCTTTGGGTCATTTTTCAAGCCTCTTCCCGAGCCATAACCCGATCGGGTTCTGAAAAGAAAAAAAGTACTTCAAAACCCAATCAGGTTTTGAAAAGAAAAAAGTACTTTAAAACCCGATCGGGTTCTAAAAAGAAAAAAGTACTTCAAAACCCGATCGGGTTTTGAAGAAGTAAAAACTATTCATTTTATTCTCCATAACTTGAGAGAGAGAGAGAGAGAGAGAGAGAGAGAGAATGCACTTGAAATATTGAATCATCAAAAGCATAGAGCGTGACATTTGGATTAGCCAATGCTTCGCCTGAGATTTTCCAAAGTAACCCAATCTCCTCTTCTGCACTCTCACTTTGTTTTGCTTCCTCTGCATGCAAGATTTCAATCTCTTTTTGCATTCATTGAATTGTTCTGAATTGGTTCTCGCTCTCTACATGCAATGATGAAATTGTAGAAACTGATGAAAGATCAGATTCAACTCCAAGATCTTGCTGCATGCAAAAACCTGTCACAAGAAATGAAGTGAAAGAAGGAAAAAGAAAAACTCAGATTTTACTCAAAAGGTGAGAGCAAAAATATTATCTGAATTAATGAAAGACAATAACAAAGTTTGACC
>MU224545.1:1704568-1732333 GCA_018584345.1 Thuja plicata
CTCAGGTGTTTGAGCTACCCGTCTACGTGTACTATAACAAGCACTCCTTGGTGTGCTTGTACCACCAGCTGCACCTTGCAATGCATATTATTCATGTATCAATTTAGATTCTTCTATACATAAAATTGTATTTACTTTTAACAGATTTAGGTAATTAATTAAAATAACATGTCAAAACACATATTTAAACAAACCTGTGTCGTCTCTAAACAATATACCATCGACAATATATCATCTGTGAGGGCCACATCCTCATTAGTGGATTCCTGACATCTTTTTCTGCAATGTACACATGAATGGGATATCAAACCATCTGCACTCAGCTGGATATCTACCCCATCACATATACTATTACAACTGATGCAGATATGCTTAATGGGCTGGGCTGACCCTGTAAATGTATCTAATGATAATGGAGCTCACACAGGATGAGATGATCCTAATGGTGCATCTAATGGAGATGGAGCTAGTACGGGATGGGATGATCCTAATGGCACATCTAATGAAGATGGAGGTGGCACCGATCCATCCTCTCCAACTAACTGAGTGCCATGTTGGATAATGACATCAGTCAATGATGCAGATGCATGAAGAGTCTGTATATCCATAGACTCCTTCACCACTACTGGTACCACAACATGAATGAGGGGTTTTCTTGCAATACACCTCCTCTCTTATGGTTTGGTAATCTTATGTTCCCCAGGTCTATCATGCACAGAGCCTCTCCCTCTACCCTGGAACTCACGAAATTCAAAGTAATTCGGCTTCTCACCAATGATAAACTCACAGTATAGCTTCCTCAAAAAATATAAAGGAATCTCATTATTATTACAAGGTGGTTGGTCAAATACCATTTACCACCTATCCCAAAAAGCTGATTTCATCCCCCTATGAACACACCAATGTATAGGAAATCATTTTGTATTAACTTCTAGGGAATTTCTAGTATTAGGATCGGCAAAAAGGGCACATATGTCACATTTTTCTATGCTTTTTATTTTCACATCCTCATAGGATAAACCATCAGCATAAAATGTATGACACCTATCCCTCCATGAACCCCATTTTGTCACCTCTTGAGACACCTCATTTTCACTATTGGACATTTTTTCTAATGTAGTGGAGAGGGTAGAGTGATGTTCAAGACCGGAAGCCTTCAACCTATTGACCAATCTATTAATTTGTGCACTATTTTGGTTAAGGCATTGCACAAGGTCCTCTTGTGATGCATCTACATGACCTAATGACACATGTGGAGAGTGTACGGGTGGCGATGGTTGTGGAGGAGGAGAATTTTGAAGAGGGTTTACAGGTGGAGATTGTGGTTGAGGGTTTATTGGTGGTGAGGGTTGTTGAGGGTTTACAGGTGGTGATGTTGGTGCTTCTATGAGGGGTGGTCTTTCATTTCATTTTCATCTTTTTGGGTTGTTTGATGAATCTGGAATGAAATTAATAAAAGAAAACAAAAAATCAATAAAATAACCTAATTTGATTACAATTACAAAAAAACAACAAAAACAAACAAACTTATCTTTGTTACAGGGTGCCATTGGTTGAAAATCTCAATTAAATCATGTTTTCTTCAAAGCATGATCAGGTTTTGTTGTTGTTTACCCTCCTCCACACTTCTTCTCTATGGTTTAGGCATTAGAAATGGCCTAAGCCGTAGGCTTTTCTATTTTTGATATGTTTCTCATAGCCCGATCAGGTTATTAGAAACTCAATGAGTCTCATAACCCGATCGGGTTTTGAGGCGCACACAAATTTTTATAATATTTTCTAGGCTTGGTTTACCAAGCCTAGAACAATTTCAAATTTTTAATAACCCGATCAGGTTATTGAAAATTTGATTTTTTTTAAAGGTGTGTCCACTTTTTTGGTCCACAACTATCGTAATAAATAATGAAAACTATCATAAGGGCAATAGTTCTCCTTTAGTTAAGCTTAACATGAAATGTGATCAACCTTAAGTTATAGAGTGATTGAAGGATGAGAATCAGTTCTTACAAATGCATCCGTAAATTCCAGATCAACCTTAGAAAAATATTGATGATAGGAATTAACAAGGAGAGAACACGTCAATAATGCTAACAATTATTTGTTCTAAGTTTGCAAATTGTATAGTAATAACCATTTCTCATAGAATCCATATTTTAATTGATAGTGATCTAGTTTTTATTCTAAGTAAAGGTAGATTAAATTTCTTTAGATTGTGATTTTGATGTATTCTACACATAGAGAATTTGATGGACACATATTTTTGTATGATCAGGAACCCTTTTGGAATACGACAACCCATTAGAGTTGCTGAAAAAAAAAGAATTCAACTTTCTCCTAACTAATTTAGGAGTATTTTATCAGATCAGGAAATCATGATAAGCTTTAGACACAATTTGGAATTGATTAAGATGAATATTTTGAAGGGTTAGGATGAATCCTTTCCTTTAAAATTTAGTACCCAAGAAAGACCCATTTGAAAGTTCACACATTCAAATTTAGATCATACCATGCACACCCAAAATTAATAGCAACATATTTTCCATGGGAATTTTTATTTATTTTTGAAGCAAACTTTGTGGCAATGATTCCACTATCATCTACAATAAATTGTGCTTCTACTTTGATTTGGTTCTTAGTTCCACTAGGACTAGATGCTCAAATAGACAATATGTAATTAAGGTGAAATGTAGAATGAATTTAATGGATATGGATATGAGATATGCAATTGTGCAACTAAGATTATTTATGTGTATTTACATGTTTGTGTTTAACTTGATGATATGGATATGAGATGAAATTGTTCTTCAAGTATATCTGATTTGTAATGAAAGACCTTCCAAGAATTTTTATTTAAAATATTAATATATTTGTGCAAAAACTGTTTAAAGCAATGGTAATGAAAATGGTTACAACATTTTCAAAGTAGGGCATCATTTATAAATTTGAATACATATTTGATGTCAAATATAATATTTAAGAGAAAAAAAATTATAATGAATATTTTTATAAATATATAAGATTTGAAAATTATAAAAACATGTTAAAAATATATATAACGAATTAAGAATGATGCCTTTGTTTAGCAATGAACAAAAAGTAATGAAAAAAAGGATATCTACTATATTTTAATGACAAAGAAACCTATTAAAGATTTGGATATTACTTTGTATCAATCGTAAGATGTATTGTTCAATATTTGGATATTGCACTTTTATCAATCTTGAGTACATAGAAGGTATTCATGTTTGTATAGTTGCACAAGATGTGGCAAGGATGTTATGCTTGAATGTTTTGTAATTCTAAGGACTACAAATTGTATGATATAATCAATGTGATGTAGAAAAAATATTGACTTTATTTGTGAAATTAGGTTTTATTGGTTTCTATGTTAATGTAAAATCTAATACATAAATAATCTTTATGTTAACTCTCAACTTTTTGATGAGGTATTATTGGGAGGGATTTGAAAGGTTGAATAGTAAAAATATAAAATCAAATTGAGAAGTTATTTTATCAATTCATAAATTTATTAAAATAGATTAATCAATTAATAGTTTTAATGTATTAACTAACTTGATTAATGAGTCAACTAAATCAATTATTTAGTTGATGTATAAATTGATTAATGAGTTAATACGACTAATCGATGAGTTAACAAAATTAATTGATAAATCAACTAAGTTGAATGATTGATTGATAAAATTAAGTGTGCATTATTATTATTTCTTTAATTATTTATGAATATTATTGTGTATGTAATTTTGTGAATCAAAAACCTAAATGAGAAATTAGAATGAGAAAATCAAATCATTAAGATACAAATCTGATTAAAAATAATGAATTGAATGACTCAAGAGCATCTCATCGCTCTCTATTTCTAAGGACCTATTTTAGCTCTCAATTGCAAGCATATTAGTAGGTGACAACTTAGAAAATGAGAATTGTATGCTATGATATGGATCTAATGATATGACGAGTGAAAAATTTATCTAAATGATAAAGAACACTTCTATGCAATGAGAATTCTCCATTACAACTATGCTCAAAATGATAATTATATGAGCTAAAATGAATGATAAAATGGCTATAATGAAATTACTCTTATGAGAGTGGATGATTTACTATAAGATGCATCCTATTTATAGGATTTCTCAAGGTCCCGAGTGTAAGTTTATGATTAGTCATGGTCAAGATAGAGTTTGAGTTAGGTATGATGATATATCCAAGGGGTGTGTAATTCATGTGCTTACGATAGTTTTCATTATTTATTTTCTCATGCAAACTATTGTCTGCGCTAGCTACATCCTTATTCACAGCGGACCTTGTTTGATGTGGTATCATTTCAATGTATAAATCATCCATATTATGCATATTGTGAAGTACAATGATTAATAGATTTTTTTTGTTCAATGGCTTTATTCTCCCCTTGTTTTTTATCTTTAATTTTTGCTTCTTTATTTCATTTAGATCTTCAATCTATTTTGCAGGTACAACTGTAAAATTCTACTACATGGTATTAGAGCATGGTGCTAGGAAATAGAAGTACAAGCCTTTTATTTGTAGGTTTTGAGAATCAGAGCTATTTTAGAATGAATTTTTTCATTGTCTTAGGGGTTTTTCATATTTCTTTTCTATATTCATGAACTGAAAATAAAGTTCTAAAAGGGGGTAGTCTACGGCTAAAATGAGAATAAAATATCATCCATCTATCATCACTTTGGAAGAAGGAAACTATAAATCCTGGCGTGATAGAATCGTAAAGCATTGTCGATGGATTCATCTTTTTCCATATTTGTATATGATTACTCATGATACAAATATATGTTGGCAGAAATCTTCTTGGGAAAGTAGAAATGATCATGTCTTAGGACTAGTTGGTTTAAGTGTTGGGAAGCACACATCATGGGTTGTAACAAACATTGAGTGCCCTCGCACTCTTTGGGTCACTCTATGGGAATTATATGGAGATCCTACTAAACCTTCATTCCCAAATGATCCAACTATAGAATGCTTCTCTCCCTTGATAATGATGATGATCCTATGTATGATGGTGACACTAAAGAGGAGCTTTCTTATTGGAAGAGTCTTGATCATCTTGATTACACAAAGACATCTTCTCTAGATGCTCCTCTTTCTACACCTCTAGTATTGGAAGCTATTCAGTCACTTCCACCTACTAGTTTGATAGAGATATTGCCTTCTTCACATTCAACTTCATATTATCTTCAATGGGTTCATTCTTGTCCTCTTGATGAGTGAGATATCACCCTATCAAACACTTATCATTTGTTTGTTGAATCTCTCATTGATTGTGACAAAAACATTTAGGACATATGTTTTCTCTATAATTTCATCTCTCATTGAGTTACTTCTTATTTTGGTTTGGATTCTCTTGTTCTCTCTCAGTCACACCATGATGTTATCTTGACACATCATAATTCTCTTTTGAGAAAATATCACACTTCAGTGGTCACTATTCTTGAGTCTTGTATGGAAAAGTTGTAGTTCAACATCAGATTGGAGAAACAAAAATATTTCCCAGAATTATTTATCTGTATTCCTTCATACATTTTAGTTGAGTGAAAATTCAGTAGTTTGGCAGCTCAAGGTTTCTAGCTTCCAAAAGGAAGAGGCATCATTTTTTCTAGAGGAATCTACTACAACATTATCTGTGTTACAATTTGTATTAACATTCTTTCTCTACTATATGGGGGCACAAATGAGCCTTATTTTTCATTTTCACTTAGACCTTAGAGTGAAGTGTGTTACAACATTGTAACTACCATGCATATTTAGTGTAAAATTTTGAGGGGGGCCTTGTTCCCACTGGGTTTTCCATCTTTCCTCTTTCCTTAATTTTTTGTTTCTCTTTAGTTAGCCTTAAGGTGGGGTGTTGGAGTTATTTACTAGTTCTCTCATTGTTAATTCCCAACATCAGTATTTTTCTAAGGTTGGTCTATGATATAAGAATGCATTTCTAAGAACTTAATCTCATCCTTCGGTCACTCCATAACTTAAGTATGATTGCATTTCATGCTAAGCCTAACTAAAGTAGAATTTTTTCCCTTCACCATAATTCATGTGCTTGTGGTAGTTTTCATTATTTCTTTTCTCATGCAAACTACTATCTGTGCTAGCTCCATTCTTATTCACCGCAGACCTTGTTTGATGCAGTATCTTTTTAGTGTATAGATTATGCATGTTATGCATATTATAAAGTACAAATATTAATAGAATTTTTGTTCAATATCTTTATTTTCCCCGGTTTTTTATCTATAATTTTTTCTTATGTGTTTCAACGAGATCTTCAATTTATTTTGCAGGTACAACTATAAAATTCTACAATAATAGCTTGTACAATAGTGTCAATTACAGTGTCCATAGAAGAAGTAGCTTCATCAAGTACTAGAATCTGACTTTGTTTAACAAATTCTCATCCCAAATACACCAACTATTGTTTCCCCACACTTTATTTTTCTTCATTTTTAATCACTACAACAATTGAATACTATAAGTGTATCATCTTAAAATGGAAGCACTTCCATCTTGGTAGGTTTAGCACCCTCATTTAGTTCATTTACATGATAGATTTGCATTTAGGATGCATCTACACTTAGTAATTCTTCATTTCTAGGTGAAATTAGGGTTATGATCCTGAGGATTCTAATTGATTTCCTTCTTTGTGGCTTTATTTTCTAGGTAGGACCTATGTTCTAGTCCTCCTAGCCTTCATCACATCTCTTCTAGGCCCATGTACCCTTTTCCAGCATTTTGTTTTATTTTCCCATCATCCTAGGTCCCTGGCTGACCTAGGAATTATACTGGCACTCTGAGTTGACTGGCATGAAACCTCAGATCAAGGTTGAGGTCAACCCTGACCTAGGTTAGGGTCAAGGTTGACCCTGACCTAGGTCAGGGTTGAGGTTGACCTTGAACTCTATTGGGTTTTGGTTCCCACTTTCAAATTTGGTTCATAGCGGATCCCTAAATTCAAAATTGGTCCCTGAATCTGAATGCGGGAGGGTTTTTATTCAAAATATAATTAATGCATTCCATCCTTAGTTGGTTATTGTGATTGGACCATAATTTGAGGTGAAATTTGAATCAGGAGCCCTCACATTTCTCTAGGAGGCTTACCTTGAAATCTCTATATAAGCACTCTCTTTTGCCTTCATTTGATACACAATACAAGAAGATCATGACATGACATAATGATATGACATGATGATATGAGATGATGATGTAAGAATGCAACAGGATGATATATGAGAATAAGATATGATGATGCCTTGATACAAGAAATAATTTTGTGGACAAGCTATTATGGACATTCATTGGAGCAAGAAAGAGTTCTTCAATCCTTCCTTCTTCTTTGATCTACTACTTTCAACATTCAAGCATTCAAAAGATACAATCATGGGGTAGCAACTATGGATTGTGAGTTTGGTAGGAGTACTTTAGTCTCAGGGGCTTGGTATTCTTTCTTTATCACATTCAAATCTATGCATTTCTCTCTCATTTCAATTCATGCTAGGGTTTCAATCTAGAGTATTAGATCTTAGCATTGCATAATCAAAGCTCTTCCTATGAGCAACACACATACATATTCTATTACATTCGGTTATTTGTGGAGGTGGAGATCACCAAAATGGGGGTTCTACTAAGGAAAAACCCTATATATGCACCCCAAAATAACATTTTCAGATATCTACAGTCGTTGTTTTGGGAGTTGCAGAGCATATTTGGATACCCTTTTGATAAAACTTTCAGGATCCGCAAACAAAATTTCCATCGAAGCAACGCAGGTCAAGGTCAACATAAGGGGTCAAGGTTTACCTAGAGTAGAAAAGGAAAATATTTCTGGGTTTTCTCTGTCTCTATGTTTCAATTCCAGATCGAGTTGCAGAACTTCCAGAAACTCAGTACAGACACCCGAAAATAGCAATTTTTAGATCTGCTATGTTATGAGGTATGTATGTCATTTCATTATTCTTTGCAAACATTTCCATATTTATATTCCTTATCATTACAATTAAATTTAGGTGATTAATGAAGGCATAGGGTCTCATTTATGTGCAATCCCCCATTGTTCCAGACCCTATCCATCCATATTTTTCACCTTACATTTTGGTGAACTCGTTTATGGAAACTCTTTCTTTTTTGTGTTAGATTTGCATTTTATGTTAGATCTTAAATGCATATAAAAGTATATTTCTTTTATTCTCTTGCATTTATATTTCAAAAATAAAAAATAAAAATCACAATTCCTTTAAAATACAAAACATTTACATTTTTCATGCTTGTAGTGCTACTTTGTGTTCAACATGTATGATGTTTTTTTTTAATACTTTGGTGAGTCTTTTATTGCAAAAGAGGATAGATCCCCTAATGAGGTACATGGTAATGAGGATGAAATTATTCAAATAATATCTCCATTGATCCTATTCCTATTTCATCCTCCTCTATAACCTCTTCAATTGACCTTTACCATAGGGTGTGCACATGGTTACCTTCATTTTCCTCTATTTGCAACATTGATGCACCTAGTATGTTATATCCTAAACCTTTGTTGACGGTAAAAGTATTTCCTCGAATAACAATTAAGGGTAAACCTAGAGATCCTTTGGATTTCTTTCATAACACGGATTATGTTTCACATGCTTATCGCACACAGAATAACCCTCAGCCTAGTATTCCAGATTCTTTACCTCCTTCTCAACCTATGCTTCCTTAAGCACCTAGGTTGTCATCTTCCTTTAAGGAGTATGACTTGGTTGAACAATTACTTGCTACTCCTGCTAAGATATCTTTAAGGGAATTGCTTCAAACTTCCTCGATATATCATGAGGCATTGCAAAAGGTTTTATCTACCCTTCCTGCTTCACCTCCTAGCCAAGAGAATATTAATTATTTTTTGGAGTGCATGCATACTATGCCTTATGTACCTCCTATTGTGTTTTCCAATGATGATTTACCTCCTATTGAGGTGCAGAATCAATATTATTCTCTTATGGTTGTTGTTTCTATTAATCAGAGTATCATTCGTAGAACATTAATTGACGATGGATCCAAGCTTAATGTTTGTAGCATGGATATGCTTAAGGAAATTAAGACTGATCTTACAACTATTCAACTTAATAATGTTCCTATTCGTGGATTCGATAATATTGCAAAGAGACCTTTGGGCATTATTATGCTACCTCTGAAGGTTGGTCCAGTTATTCTCAATACACCTATTCATGTTATTCCTGGACCTCTCAATTATAACCTTGTTTTAGGTAGACCTTGGTTACATACTATGCATGTAGTTCCTTCTACTCTTCATCACAAGGTTAGGTTAATTTATAACAATTTTATTTATACGCTACATGCAGATGATGCACCGAATCCTTGCCTAAATGCAAAATATGCTAAATTTTTTGAACCTCTCCAACCAAGTAAAGAACCTGAGAGGCCACTTGAGATTAAACAAACTGAAACTCCGTCTTCTTCTTTAACTAGGGATGATTGGGGAATGTTGGACTTTAATCCTTCAATTATTTGGGAATATAAAGTTTCTGATTTGGAATTCATGAAACAACAAAGTGGGTTTGAAAAATAAGTTTTTACTCCTTCCCCACTTTCTACAGAATTGAAAAGTAACTTTTTTGTTGCTTCAATTGATGAAACAATTGAAACAATAAAACTTGATTTCTATGACATTGTGACATATGCGGCTCCTTTGACTCAATCTGATATGACCGATAGATATGGTTTTGGTTATCATCTTCTCAAGAAATCAGGATTTAATGGGAAAGGATGTGGTAAATATGAACAAGGTATACAAGTACCTTTGGACAATGAAATTTATGATTATACATATGGATTAGGATTAAATTGTTACAAACAACCATTGGATTTTCCTCTCAATGTTAATCATATATGTGGTGGACATTTGAAGTTGTTTAACCCTCTCCTCATCGACATGGATCAAAAACCTACCTTGGATTTTTTTCCTCAAGATGAAGCCTTAGCGGATTTTTTAGGAGATTATGAGGATCTCCCTATGTTTCATCATAAAAGAAGGAAGCCTTATTGTCTAAATACAGAAGCTTATTTTGGAGAACATGATGAATAGGATATTTCTCCTTTACCTATGGATTCTTTGATACAAACTAATTTTCTAATAACTGAGACTATTGAGGTTCAAGTGGATGCAAACGACTCTGAGAAGATGATAAAAATTGGGAAGTGTTTGAATCAAGATAAACGTGATCAGTTGGTTTCCCTTTTACTTGAATTTAAGGATATTTTTTCTTATAAATATTTAGATATGTCGGGTCTAGATCCTAAGATTGTTACTCACAATATTGTTCTTAAACCAAATGCTAAACCTGTGAAGCATAAAATCTGAAAGATGAATCCTTGAATTTCCTTATTAGTTAAAGCCAAAATTGAAAAATTATTAGGTGTTAGATTCATCCACTCTATTGATTACTTAGATTGGATTTCAAACATTGTGGTTGTTTCAAAAGGAGAAAATAAGATAAGAATGTGCAATGACTTCCAAGATTTAAATAAGGCATCCGTAAAAGATGACTTCCCATTACTTAATATTGATATCATTGTGGATTCAACAACGGTTCATGCTCTATTATCTTTTATGGATGGCTTTTTGGACTATAATCAAATCTTTTTTCTTATCGAAGATCAACTTAAGACCGCATTTATAACACCTTGGGGAACATTTTGTTGGGTCATGATGCCTTTTGAATTAAGAAATGTGGGAGAAAATTATCTGTGAGCCATGAATTTGATTTTCCATGATTAAATTCATAAGATTCTTGAGGATTATGTGGATGATATCTTGGCAAAATCTATACAAAGAGGAGGTCATGTTAGTATTTTATGACAAATATTTGAAAGGATTAGAAGTTACAATATCAGATTGAATCGTAAGAAATGTGCCTTCGGAGTTGATTCTGGAAAATTATTGGGGTTTATAATCTCTAAGAGAGGCATAGAGGTAGATACTGAAAAGATTGATATTATTTTTAATATGCCTCCTCCTAAGAACATTTCTCAGTTACAAAGTTTACAAGGAAAAATTCAAGCTATTCGTCGCTTTGTTTCCAACTTAACTGATAGAACTGTTCATTTTACTTCCTTGCTTAGAAAGGATACCAATTTCTCTTGGAATGAGGAATGTAAATAATCCTTTGAGAAATTTAAGGAGTATCTTTCCAATCCTCCTATTTTGCAACCTACTTAGTTTGATAAACCCTTTTATATATACACTTCAGCCACTCTGAATGTGGTGAGTGCGTTGTTGGCTTAGCATGATAGTGAAGGTAACGAAAGAAATTTGTACTACATTAGTCAGACTTTAGTTGATTACGAAACAAGATATACATATTTTGAAAAATAATGCTTAACTTTAGTTTATGCTGGTCAAAAACTCTGGCATTATTTATTAAATGTGTAAGTCAATGTGATTGTTAAATTTGGTCCATTGAAACATCTTTTCTCAAAGATTGACCTCTCTAGCCATCTTGCAAATGCGTGATGTTACTTACGGAATTTGATCTTAATTTCATTTCTCAAAATTCAATTAAAGGAAAAGCTTTAACAGATTATTTGGCTGAAGTTCCTTGTCCTCATTCCGATACATGCTTTACTTCAATAGAATTCCCCGATGAAAACATTCTAGCTATTATAGGATGATGTTTGAAAATTATATTTTGACAGATCTAGATGTAAGATGGATTCTGGTGTTGGCATTATCTTGATCCCTCCTACAAAAAACCCGATCCTTATGTCATATAAATTGACTTTTCCTTGTACTAACAATTGTGTGCTGAAAATGTGACACACTTCTATGAGTCATTATATTCAACATTGCTCAAGAATGAGGTCTCAAATGGTGACTCATAGCTCCCTATTCATGGAGTGCAAGGGTTTGTAATGGAGGCCCTCAGTTTAGAACTAATTATTCCCGTGCAAGTACACCATGAAATGAGATATTCAAAGAGGAAGAGCAAGAATGCTAGTCTCCATGATCACCAAATATGCATTGCAAATGAAAATGGAAGCTATTTTATATGATAACAATGCATGAAAGGAAACTAATCTATATGATAACAATGAATGAAAGGAAATATGAATCTAAATTAACATAAATATACTCTAAATGGATTGACATGGATGCATGAGAGAAGAAGAAAAGAAGAAGAAGTTGCATGGTCCAAGCTCAAATGCTCAAACTCTCCTCCAAAATTGCTCTCCAAACCTTCAGCATAACAATAACATAAAAATTATATATCTAAAATGAGAAGGAGATGACTCCTTATAAAGGAAAGTGTGGAGAGGAAAGCATCCTCAAGAACAATGTGGGATAAATCCCTAAAAGGAAAGTAAGAGGGAAAAGCCCACCACTTAGGAATATGTGTGAAGAAAAAAGAGTTTTTATTTATTTTTATTTCCTTTTTTCATCACAAAGAGGGATTTAAGTGGGGATTTTATTTTAATTAAATAAGACTATTTTATTTAATTAAAAGGGATATTTTAATTAAATAAGATAATATTATTTAAT
This sequence comes from Thuja plicata, assembly GCA_018584345.1. Taxonomy (NCBI): domain Eukaryota; kingdom Viridiplantae; phylum Streptophyta; class Pinopsida; order Cupressales; family Cupressaceae; genus Thuja; species Thuja plicata. The sequence continues at coordinate 1,717,140 of MU224545.1, forward strand.
TAAGAGAGATTTTAATTAAATAAGATAAGATTATTTGATTAAAAAGGGATTTTAATTAAATAAAATTATTTTATTTAATAAAAAGGGATGTTTTCTTTTAATTAAATAAGATAATTGATGAAATGATCAAACCTTAGAAAATATTAAAATAATTGAATTAATTACGATTTGATCAAGGAAATTGATTTAAATTAAAATGTTACAAAGCATTGATTCAGGAATTTGATAAATTGATTTTGTCATTTGATAAATTGAAGAATGGGGGGTCATAGTCTAGGTGACCATTTTAGGGTGCATACATTTGCCCCTCTTCGACTAATGTGTGATCTTTATGGGAGCACATATAGTCAAATAATGCAGTTGAAGTGTGAGATCGATTTGGGATCACAAAACAACCTAGATGTGTGATCGAAGGACAGGAACACATCAGGACAAAGATAAGCTAATTGAAAAAGACAAGGTCAACACCCTTGTAAATAGGTAATTGACATATCCAAGATAATAATCTCAAGCAAGGTTTCCCCAAGTGGAGAAATTGAGAGGATTGACAAAGTTGAATCAAGGATTGAATTTTGATAGGTACTAGCCCCTCGTGATCGAAATCGAAATGAGATAGAGGAGAAATAGCAAATTGATAAATTTGATCAAATCAAACTAAAGATAAGGTTCTTGATGTAAGATGAAAGATATAAGGATCATAGAACCAAGGTAGATCATCAAGCATGAAATATTATTCCCCAAGGTTGAATGAGAAGAAAAGAAGTGGGGTGAAAGCGAATGGAAGATAGAAGTTTGGAAGAGGTGGAAAGAAATGGAGAGAAGAAAGAGAATTTGCCTTAAGAGAGGGAATGCCCCAAAATCAATCAACTGTTTAAGATGGAAAATTTTTATTGAGATCATGAAATAAGATAAGGAAATGAAGATCAAACATGACCATAGTTGATTAAAAGTCCACAAGAAAGATGAAGGAAACCCTCTCCAAATCATAATGCATCCTAAAAATGCAACTTAATATGAAGTCTAACAATGCAAGCTACATGAAAATGAAAAGGTGTACTTGTAATAGACCAACTGTAACATAGGACTTTGTGTTCATCATTCATTATAAAATGTTAAGGAACTTATTTTCATTATTGGGCCATTATTAACGGACATCAAAAAATCACACAATCATCACTAGTCACAAGCGCAACTATGAGGATATGAATGTGATTTATATCGGATTGGAATGTGGAAAGATTCTAACATAAGCATCAAAGACATAAAGGTCAAGATGACTTCGATGTTAGCTTACCCAATTTAATGTAGCAAAACCACGCTCGCATCAAGGCATAGATGTTGGGATGATCAGAAGAACGGTTGTGTAAAAATAGTCAATGATGAAGCCTTAAATCTCCTAAGTGTTTCAAGGGAACAACAAGAGACACTCTAGAGTTTCAAGACCAAACCCACAAGAAAAAAGAAAATAAAAACATTCCCCATGCCCCAAGTCCTCTATCTATGCATCCCAAAGAGACTTATTAGACAAGGGCACTCAACATAATCAATAACAGTCAGCACACAAAGATAAGATCATGACATAGCTCAAGAATTAAGTGTTGTGTTTAAAAATTTAAGTGTGTTAACTGATACTGAGTTCTAAGGATAAGGATTGAATGCTTGCAAGTAGGTAAGATCACATGAAAAAAATTTGTAAGACCAAACCAATAAGTGTTGAAAAATACTCGATGTCAGAGGTTGTATTAAACAATACAGTTGGGGTGGTGTCGAAAAACACTGTTGGTGAGGCATCCTATATACTAACACATCCAAAAGACCAAAGCTAACACATTTATTCCCCTAGACAAAGACAAACACCAATTCAAAACCAAGGCAACAAGGACAAGGCATAATGGAGAAAGGCTAAGAGTCGAGGACACGCGCTAAGAAATAGGGGTGCAAAGGCCTCAAGTAGCACCTTTTTCTAGGTTTTCACCACTTGGATTTTATTATAGTTTTTTGCTACCAAGGCACCTGTTTCCAAGTTTTCACCAAGGCACTTTTTCTATTTTTTTTTATTTTTTTGTATTTTTGGAATATATAATTTTTTTTGGAGATACATCAAAGCACCTACTGCTAGGTTTTCACTAAGATGATCATTTTTCAAGATAATTTTTTATTTTTAGAATTTTTGACAATATATCATTTTTTTGGATTTTTTTAGGATCAATAATTATGTACAAAGAATGCCCCTAGACAGAATGGGCATCATGGATAAAACTTATTCAAGTGCAAGACATTGATAGGATCAGGGAGATGCTCTCCCTCTGATGTAGACAGTAAATACGCACCTGACCCAAAAGCTACTGTGATCATGTAAGGTCTAAGCTTATTAGGTTCAAATTTGCCCTTTTGATCTTTATGTTGTTGATTCTTAGGATTTCACGTAGGACAAGATCTCCCACTTGGAATTCTCTAGGGAAAACCTTTTTGTTGAAGTCTTTGGACATGCGCTTTTGATAAACCCTCATATGGTCAAATGATGCTTGACATTTTTTATCTAGAAGTTCTAACTCTTGAATTCTCATGGCACGGTAGTCTTCATCTGTAACTAGACCTTTGAGGGAAACTGTTAGTGAAGGAATATCAACCTCCAAAGGTAACACTACTTTAATTCCATATGCAAGGGAAAAAGGAGTAGCCCCAGTAGGAGTATGAATACTCATTCTATAGGCCCAAAAAGCCAGATTTATCTGTAAGTGCCAATCTCTACCATTCTTACAGACTGTTCTATGTAATATTTTAAGAATGGTTTAGTTTGATGCCTCTGCTTGACCATTTCCTTGCGGGAAGTAAATGGAGGACCAATGTTGTTTAATCTTGAATTTGTTGTAGAGTTGTTTAAGGTCTTTATTTTTGAACTAGCCTCCATTGTTAGTGATAATCTCAGAAGGCACTCCATATCGACAAATGATATGGTTCAAAATGAATAGAGAAACTATCTTGCCTGAGGCAACAGAAAGTGGGACAACTTCTACCCATTTAGTGAAGTAATCAGTAGCAGTGATAATAAACTTGTGTCCACCTGATGAGTTGGGATGAATCTTCCCAACAAGATCAAAGGCCCAGTGCTGAAATGGCCAATGAGATATAGAAGGAATGAGCTCCCTACCTAGAGCATGTATCAGGTTACCATGTTTTTGACACTTTTCACATGACTTTGAAAAAGCTACTATGTCAATCTGCATCATAGGCCAATAGTACCCCACCCTAAGCAACCTTCGATCCATGGCAAGACCATTGTAATGTCCCCCATAGATGCCCTCGTGGATGTCAACTAGTGCTTGGTCAGATTCTTCCTTTTCTAAGAATCTAAGAAGTGTTCCATTGAGACCCCTCCTATACAAATCACCAGCGATAACGGAATGGTGAGAGGTGTTTCAAGTAAGGTTTTTGCATTCAGATCAGTTAAAGGTTTCAGGTATAATGCCATCACGAAGGTATGAGTAAATTTCACCTTAACAAGATGACTCACAACCAACAAGGGTACAAATGACATGGATTTCTTGGGAGTCATAGATAGGGTGATGTAGCTCTTCCACCAATAATTTGAATCTGGATTCATGTTGCTCTAATTGAAGGAGTGAAGCAAGTGTAGCCATAGCGTTAGGTGCTTTGTTCTCTGCTCTAGGGATTTGCTGAAATATGATGAATGTGAAGTATCATTTCAAGGAATCAACCATTTTCTTGTAAGGTACCAGTTTCTCATTTTTTGTTTGATATTCATCATTAACTTGGTTGATTATCAGCTATGAATCCCCATATATGTGTAACTCTGTGATTCTCCATTCTGTGGCCATCTTGAGTCCATTTGTTAAAGCTTCATATTTAGCAAATTTTTTTGTACATGGGAACAATAACCTGTAAGACTTAGGAATCTTTACCCATGAGGAGAAACAAACAACACACCAACTCCTGAACCATTTTGCATAAAGGATCCATCAAAGAACATCTTCCATGTTCTTTCAGTCATATACATGAGGTGCTCATATGGGAAGTTAACTTGAATAGGTGCATTATCTTGTAATGGGAAACCATCCAATTGATTTTCTATGGCTTATCCTTTGATTTATTTACGCTCAATGTACTCTATGTAAAATTCTAAAAGTATCATCATCCATTTAGAAAGTCTACCTGTGAGGGAAGCCTTACCTAGAAAATACTTTAGTGGATCTATTTTTTCTATGAGGTGTATAGTGTGCGCAAGCATGTAATGTCGCAACTTTTGGTAAGAAAACACAACTACAAGGCAAGATTTCTCAATGCTAGTGTAGTTAACCTCATATGAAACAAGAGTGCGGCTAATGTAGTATATTTCTCTTTCTTTCCCATGTTCATCAAGTTGAGCCAGTAATGCCCCCAAGGAAGATTTTGTCACTGAAATGTATAGAATAAGTGGTTTCCCTAGGATAGGAGGCATTAAAATGGGAGGATTTTCCAAGTATTTCTTGATTTGATCTATGCTCTTTTGACAATCCTCATTCCAAACACATTTGACTCCTTTGTGTAAGTTCTTGTTGAAAGGTTGAGCTATATTTTCCAATTGTGAAATGAATCTCCTTATAGATTGAAGACATCCTTGAGGACTCCTCATTTGACTAATGTTTCTAGGAGGTGGCATATCTATGATTGCTTGGAATTTTTTAGGGTCTACCTCTATTCCTCTTGCTGAAATGATGAATCCAAGTATTTTACCAGAGGTAACTTCAAATGCACACTTTTTAGGATTTAATCTTATTTGAAATTGTTCCATATGATCTAGAATGAATTCTAAATCATCTAAGTGTGTGTCTCTATTTTTAGATTTAGCCAAGGTGTCGTCCACATAATCTTCCATGTTTTTATGCATCATGTCATGAAAAATGGTTGTCATATCTCGTTGATAGGTAGCTCTTGCATTTTTAATACAAAAGGCATAACATTCCAACAATAGGTACCCCATGGACAAGTGAATGCAGTCATTTCTTGATCTTTAGGAGCTATCTTAATCTGATTATACCCGAAAAAACCATCCATCAAGGAATATATCTCATAACCCGCAGTCATATCCACTATCATGTCTATATTGGGAAGTGGAAAGTCATCTGTTGGGCATGCTCTATTGACATCTCTAAAATCCATGAAAACTCTAATGGATTTTTCATGTTTGGAAACTGGTACAATGTTTGATATCCATTCAGCATAGGCAATAGCTCTGATGAATTCTGCACCAAGGATGTTTTCTAATTCTGCTTTGACTAGGAGAGCTATGTGAGGATGCATCTTTCTCAATTTTTTCTTAACCGGTTTGACACCTGGAGATATGGACAAGTGATGCATCATAAGATTAATGTCCAACACTGGCATATCTTAATATGTCCATGCAAAGTTAATCTTCTTTTTCGGTAAGAAGTTAGTGTAAGCTTCTTTTTCTTGTGGTGACAAAGATTCAGCCAAGTGTACTATCCGTGGAGCCTCATCTGCACCCAAATTTACTGCTTGTGTTGGTTCAATAAGCACTGAAGGTCTATCTTGAAATTAGCTAGGGAGATGATCAAGTACCTCATCCTTGGGTGCCTCGGAGAGGTTTTCACCCTTGGATACGTCATTTATTTTTACTTTTTTTTGGTTTTGACACTGCCACATAGTGGTTTTCACCATAAGAACTCCTATTCTTTTGATTTTCTTTTCTTTTTATTTTTTGACTAAGGTACTTGATGTCTGGATCTATCATGTTGGTAGTTGGTTCACTGGTGGAAGAGACTACTGGTTCAAGGGCATTTAGGTAACAGGCTATCTCATAATCATTTTGAAATGTTAAAATATCAAGTTCTTCATAGCATTGGGACCAATCAATGAGGTCAGGATGAACAAGAGGTAGGTCAATGATTGGTTCAAGGTTATAAATTCTAATGATATTATCGTTGGCGACCGAAGAGTTAAATTCTGTCCAGTATCCTTCTAAGCTACCCAAATTAGGATTCATCCTAACAAGTGAAGAATCATCCACTAAGGCAACACGTGGGTTCAAATCCTCTAATCTTACACGTAACTCATCAGCTACCTCAGTTTGAGAACTATAAGTGTGGATAACATCAACATCCATGTCAAATTTGGAAGACTCTGAATAGGAGTCCCATTCATACTCATATGAACTTGTGTCTGAACTGCGACTAGGATGTTTACACCATGAAGGTTTAGGACATCGTGATGTGGAAGGTCTAGTGTTACCTTCTCTTTCCATTAAATGAACAATATTATTTCTTTGAAATTATTTGAAAGGATCTTCTACATCTGATTCTTTTTCTAAAGTTGCAACCGATGCATGAGTGACCAGAATATCTGAATCTCCCCAAAGGAGATTAGTGGAAGGGACCCAATCTTCACACATGTCTTGCTGATTTTTCAAACTAGGTACATATTTTAGTTCATCTTCACTATCTGACTTATCAAGGATAGGAGTAGTGAACTTGTTGTGACTCACAAAGCCTAGGCCAACCGGCTTCTTATATTTGCATCCAAAAAGAGCATGATCAAGAGGTTTGGCTCTAGCATCCAATCTGTGATTAAGAGGGCCATGTCTAGGATAGCCCATCTATCTGAAAAAAGTATACCCTCATCTGTAAGCCTCAAGAGAGGGAGAGAAGTTCTCATTATGCATATATTTCCCTTCTCTATAGATCTAGTCTTTAACAAATGTCTCTTCTTTCTCATCTTGAATAGGAACTGAGGACTCTACAAATGTACCAAATAAAGTCATAGCTAAAGAAGAGGGTCTCTTTTCTTGTGAAGGTTTTCCATAAGACCGAGGGGAAAATGGTAATGTTGTGAGGGAGTTGAGTTGATACCCCCCCATGCCAAGGTCTACTGACTTGAGCTTGTCTTTACATTTAGCTAAGGTTGCCTCGAAGTCTTTTGCTTCTCTATTGAGGGGAACATGAGTTCTTGCTAAAATTGAGTTAACAGATAAAGTGTTATCCCCAGGTATACAAATCTCTATTCCATTGTTGGGGAACTTAACACACTGATGATAGGTAGATGGCACCACTTGCATATTATGAATCCATGGTCTACCAAGTAAGATATTATACGCAAGGGGACCAGCATCAACTATTTGGAATAAAATGTCCTTTTTAATAGGGCCAATCCTAACAGGAAGGATGGACAAGCCCTTGGAACTTCTTTCCACCTCATCATAGGCTTTGATGGTGATCCTTTTCCTGGTATCTATGACTTTATTTTGAATAACCCAACTCTTTCAAAAGACTAAAGGAAAAAATATTAAGCCCTGCACCCCCATCTATCAACACATGCCTAACACAGGTTCTATGGATCATGACCTAAATATGAAGATAAAGATTGTGTGGGTGGCTCAAGGCTTTATCATCATCCTCTAAAAATGTAAGGCAATGAGGGCTAGAAATGTGGTTAACCATGTTCTAGAATTGATCGACATCTAAGTTTTTGGGGATGTTTTTCATGCAAAAATAATCCTCAAGGACTTGCTTGTGTCTTGGGGACAACTCTAAGAGCTCAAAGATTGAAATCTAATATGGGGTTCTTTGCAACTGATCAACAAGACATAGCTTGACTTAGGATTAATTGCTAGTTTTGAGGTGACATTATTCGATGCCACTTGCTTAGGTTTACTTGATTGGATTGAATTGGGTCCTTTGATGACAACGAGACCTTGACTTCAAGTGACAACATTGAGGGCTTGCAATGACACTCTAGATTTAGGACCCCTTAGCACCACGATAGGTTCTTCATCAAAGATAGGAGGAGAGTCCACGTCTAGATCATAACCATAGGGATCTTTACCCCTCATCATGTTGACATTTTCTTCTACAAATTCAAGCATGTTGATAGTATTATCTGCATCTGTGTAGGTGTAATTGATCTCATCCTTATCATTCTTAGCTTTAGAGGTTTCCCCCTTTTCATAATTGGGAAATAGTTCTTTGAATGCCTTATGATCAGAATTGGTGTTCAATCCATCTATCTTAAGTTTTCCATTCTCAATGAGATCTTGAATAATATGCTTGAGTTTCCAACATTTTTCAATGTCATGTCCAATACCATTATGAAACTTGCAAAAGGCTTTCTCATCCCACCAATGTGGCTTAACATCAGGTATATAATGTTTTGTGGGATCTTGAGGATGTGCAAGGTTCTTGGCAATAAGTGTTTTCAATAAATCCTCACTTGAGTCACCAAGTTTTGAAAATTTAGATCTTTCCTTCTTATGCCTATCTTGGTATCTTGGCTTACTCTCATGTTGATTAGATGTATTGAGTATCATGGCTTGAATAACACTAGACAAGTGGAGCACAGTTTGATCTTTGGGTTGGGAGGAGTCCACAACTCCATCATTAGCCACTTGTTTGTTCCTATTCCAGTATGAGTTCTTCCCTTTATCCTTGTTAGAGTTGTTTTTATTTTAACCATCATTGTTTTTTTTCCATGTTTGGTCAAAATTCCTTGTTCTTTCAAAACATCCTCAATCCTACATGCGGTTTCAACCATGGTGTCAAAGGAACCAAAAACCATCTTCCTAACTTCATACCGCATTTCAGGAACCAAGTTGCTAACAAGGATGTCAATCTTCTCCTTTTGGGGAATGGTTCTAGAGTAGCGAGAGAAATGTCATCTCCACCTTTGCAAGAAAGTAACAAAGGATTCCCCTTGATTTTTCTATAAGTTTCATAATTCCAACATGGTGATTGACCTTGAAAGGTTGTATGCAAAGTGTTGAACAAATATCTGGACAAGCTCTTTGAAAGTATTAATGGGAGGAGTTATGTTGGTGAATCATTCCATCGCTTGACCCTTAAGACTCCTTGGTAACAATCTCATGAGGTATGAGTCATCTTGATGGAACTCAAAAATCATGGTATAGAATTGATGCACATGATCATGTGGATCTCCATTCCCATCATACTTGTCATATTGAGGGATCTCAACCTTTCTAGGGAAGTCTTTCATGCTAACACTTTTTTCAAAAGGATTAGGACAAATTGAATCAAGTGGGAATGAACTCTTGGGTTCCAACATCTTTTCCATCATACTCTTAATTTGTTTGATCTCTTCTTCTTGAGATGGACCTTGCTTCTTAATCTTCTTGGCTACATCAAAGTTGTAGGGGACCCTAGCACCCTTGGTGATTAAACTCTCTAGGAACTTGTCTTTGTTTTTCTCTAAGTATCTCTCCACATACTGCTGGAAGAGTGGTTCTTGTTGTATCTTCATAAAGTCAAAACTCGAGCTACTGCCCCCATATTATGAACCATGTTGAGCACATTTGGAAGGTTGTCTTGAGTTCCTAAGAGGTTTTCATATCCTATGATGATCATATCTTGAATCTCTTCTTGTTCTAGGGCTAGGAGATCGTGAAGGTGTTCTTTAATGTCTTCCACTTCATGGATTTGTAGGAGGGGTGGATGGAGGAGAGCTATTTCCACCACCAACACATATGTTGTTAAATCGATCATTAAGTTGTTGAGCCAAGAGTCTAGCTTGCTCTTCTTGGAAGGCTTTCCTTTCTATCTCCAACAAGATTTGTCTCTCCAACTCTAGGAGTCTAAATTTATCTTCCTTTTCAGCTTGCTCGTCTAGGAAGGATTTCTTTCCATGCTCAATTTTCTGAAGTCTTTCACTTGTGTATCTTGAAGGTGTTTTGAGCGGTGAACTTGGTTTTGAATGTCTAAACAAGTCATTGGTGTATGTTTCATTCACATGAGTGTCATAAGGTTTATCATCTTGGATTTCATGTTGTGATTGTTCTTCTTGATAGGCTTGCCTCTTACCTCTTTCATCTCTTTGGTATGCATCTAGATATCTAGTTGAGATAAGGGGTGGGACTGGTCAATTTTCACAATAGGAACTGCCAAACAAAATGGTATCTCTATGTTTTTCAAATATGTCATCAAGGTGTTAATCCATTTCTTCCCTCTCTCATTGAGTCATTGTGTAACTCATATCCATATCTAAATGAGAAGATGCTAAGGGTGTACCCAACGCACTAAGGTGACTCTTGGAATCAAACCAAACTTTTGAGTTGTTCCTAGGTGATTGATCAAATATGGGTTCTTTTCCCTTACATTTTTGGCAAGTTTGAACTAAGGGTAATTGGTTAAAGACTACTTGAGGTCATTTTCCTTGATCTACTTGATATCTTGTTGTAACTGGCATGAAAGAAAATGTACTAGGTGATAGGATGACCCTAATAAATGTTGGTACCAAACTAGGATAGTAAAGGCATTCACTTGTCTAAAAGAGAGGTGATAAGATAGAATTTTGCAAAAGGTGTAAACCAACACTACCATAGAGGTGCCCACTAAATGGGTGAATACCCTAACACATATGGATTAGGAGGATGATTTACCCAAATTATATTGATTGAATTTGAGTTTGTATGAAAGTGAATGGACAAGAGATTACCAAAAATCTCCAAGTGTGTTATCAAAGGATCTAAAGGTTTATCTTCTCAACAAGAACAGTTTCTATCTCACCAATTCCAAGCAAGGTCACTTGTGAAATCAAATTCTACTAGTTCAAGAGGTCAAAATGCAAGAATCCAAAGTGTAAACAAGCTTCTAACAGCGGGGTAAGTGTCCTAACCTAATCTGGATCAACCAAGGAAGACTAAAAATGATAGGATAGGAAATTGGGCAAGTTGATAGTTTGACACTTAAGGATGCAAATTTGTTGATCATTTTGATGTTTGTCTTGATGTTTGGTGTATGTTTTTGATGTTTCATTCACGAAAGACACATCAAGCAAATTGTTTTTTGTAATTAAAATAGTCACTCCACAACCTAGGTAAACTAGGGAAATATTTGTTGAATTCTCACTTGAACCAAAGTTTAGCCACGTCTACTCATAGCGAAAAACTTAGAAGCTTGGAGGCACGGGCTCCTCCTTACAGTGCACTCACTTCTCAGGCACACCAAGCTTTGAATCCTAAGGAAATCACTTCCCAAAGGATCGTTGTCTCTACTAAGAGCCATAAAAATGTGGGATGTCCTAGTAGGTCTCTAACATTCCGCACCAATAGATAGAGGGTTTTTGGGTCACTAAAAAAAAGTTTGTAGTCAAGGCATCTATTCAGGTGGTTGTGATCAAGTCATTTTCCCAATTAAGGGGGCTCTCCCAAGCCTTTCAAAGAAAGGTTTTCACCTTAACAATGTAGGGACTTTTAACACACCACTAGGGTACTAGAGGATATTTTGGTGGCCACAACGAATTCACACCTGTCCACTATGAGACTAATCACAATGGCATTTTTATATACCGGTTCAGAAGGGCTTGGCTTTATCCTATTACCAGTTGGGAAATCCACTCTCACTGGATCTATTAAAGCACTTGGGAGGTAGCCACACTAGAAGAATTATATGAGTTTCTCTTGTACCCAAGATCCACAAAGGCAAGAGGAGAGTATAAGTTCATATAATTTGTAGGATTACAATCTAAAAGACACTTCAAACACATAAGAAAATGACAACAATGCTTCTGGATTTTTTATCATCCCAAAAGGGTGAGAGCATTGTTACCTAACATCATTGTCATTCCTAAAATACCAAAATAGAAGTTCATTTTAGAATTCTTGCATGTGGGTTCTTATTGTAATAAAACAAAAAAAAATGCAAGTACAAAGCTTAGCATGCTATCGATCAAAGCAACCTGCAAGATGATTCGTTAGTAGTCTTTGTTTGAGTCTTCTTTTCAATGTCCTGCAAACAACATGTTAAGTTGTTTCAGGAATAAAAATCAGAAAAAAACATCAAACAACAAACATTAGTGGTTAGAAAACAACATGATAAATCTACAAATTTTAAAATCTATGCTTTCAAAGTCCATGCAAAGATTCCCTATGGGCCACGCAAAGAAATGTTGGAAAGTTTTACGTGAAGATTCTCCATAGGCCACATGAAGATTCTATACAGGCTACGTGAAGAAGTGCCAAAAGACTGTGAGAAATCAGAAAGTTCACGTGAGTATGCACACAGCTGATTAGAAAAATAGAAAATAAAAGCTTCCTCTAATGCCAAAGTCCATGCAAGGATATACCAGTAGCCGCGCGATGAAACACCCCAAATCACGCGAAGTAGTGCAAAACTTCGCATGGGTATGTGAGAAATTTCACGCGAAACGCACTGCAGAGCCGTATGATTGGAAAATAGATTAATCAAAATAAATACGAAATGAGGCTGAAAATAATTTTCTGCCCCACGGTGGGTGCCAAAAATGTGTGCTAAAAATGTGACACACTTCTATGAGTCATTATATTCAAGATTTCTCAAGAATGAGGTCTCAAATGGTGACTCTTATCTCCCTATTCATGGAGTGCAAGGGTTTGTAATTGAGGCCCTCGGTTTAGACCTAGTTATGCCCATGCAAGTACACCAGGAAATGGGAGATTCAAAGAGGAAGAGAAGGAATGCTAGTCTCCATGATCATCAAATATGAATTGCAAATGAAAATGGAAGCTATTCTATATGATAACAATGCATGAAAGGAAACTAATCTATATGATAACAATGCATGAAAGGAAATATGCAAATTAATCTATTAAAAGGAAATATGCATCTAAATTAATATGAATCTCCTCTAAATGGATTTCCATGGATGCATGAGAGAAGAAGACAAGAAGAAGAATTTGCATGGTCCAAGCTCAAATGCTCAAACTCTCCTCCAAAATTGCTCTCCAAACTTGCAGCATAACAATAACATAAAAATTATATATCTAAAATGAGAAGGAGAGGGCTCCTTATAAAGGAAAGTGTGGAGAGGAAAGAATCCTCAAGAGCAATGTGGGATAAATCCCTATAAGGCAAGTAAGAGGGAAAATCCCACCACTTAGGAATATGTGTGAAGAAAAAGGAGTTTTTATTTATTTTTATTTAATTTATTTCCATTTTTCATCACAAAGAGAGATTTAAGTGGGGATTTTATTTAAGAGGGATTTTATTTTAATTAAATAAGAATATTTTATTTAATTAAAAGGGAGATTTTAATTAAATAAGATAATATTATTTAATTAAGTGAGATTTTAATTAAATAAGATAAGATTATTTGATTAAAAAGGGATTTTAATTAAATAAGATTATTTTATTTAATAAAAAGGGATGTTTTATTTTAATTAAATAAGATAATTGATGAAATGATCAAACCTTAGGAAATATTGAAATAATTGAATTAATTACAATTTGATCAAGGAAATTGATTTGACTTAAAATGTTGCAAAGCATTGATTCAAGAATTTGATAAATTGATTCTGTCATTTGATAAATTGAAGAATGGGGGGGGCCATAGTCTAGGCAACCATTTTAGGGTGCATACAACAATATTGTGGAGTATGGATCTCTTATAGCTGGCTTACGGGCAGCTTCATCCCTTAATATTAAAAACTTGGAAATTTTTGGAGATTCGCAATTGATTGTGGAATAGATTAAAGGAGGTTATTAGACTAAGAATGATAAAATGACACAATATAGAGATTTGGCTCTTGATGTTCTTTCACAATTCTCTTCTTATACGATTCAAACTTTACCTAGGAAATATAATCAACATGCGGATGCCATGGCAAGCACAGCTTCTTTGGTTTGTCTTGAGAATAATGCTGAAGACTTTCAATTTACTATACATACTCTTAAAAACCCTACAATTTCCAATCAGGTTACCTCTGATTGTTTCAATTTTCATTTGGATGAATGGTATTCTCATATCTTTCATTTTTTGAAAGATGGTACTTTTCCTTAATCAACAACAAGGAGCATGCGTAATCATATTAGGAAGCTTGCAGCATGTTATATCATTTTAGGAGATACGGTTTACAAAATCTCTTATGATAGTTTTCTATTAAGATGTCTTGGTAGAACCAAAATTTCAATAGCTTTGGCAGAAGCTCACTCTAGTTCTTGTGGGGGACATTTTGGTGGAAAATATTTAGTCAATAAACTTCTTCGAATGAGATATTATTGGAAAAAAATGGAACAAGATTCTTTCATGTTTGTTAAAAAGTGTCCTCAATGTCAGCAACATAGTAATTTGATTCATGCTCCTTCTCGTGAGCTTCGTAATCAAGTTGCTCCATGGCCTTTTAGTATTTGGGGTTTTTATCTTATTGGAAAAATCTCACCGGCTTCTTCTCAAGGACATACATACATCCTGATGGCTATAGATTACCTTACGAAGTGGGTGGAAGTTGTCCCTCTCCATTCAACTACTGCGGATATTATTTGTGATTTCATTCTTAACAATATTATAACACAATTTGGTATTCATTTGACGTTAGTTTCAGATAATGGTACCTCTTTCAAGAATAAAGAAGTCACAAAATTCTTGGAGAAATATCAAATTCATAATAGATTTTTTACTCCCTATTATCCTCAATCTAATGGTCAAGTTGAAGCATCAAATAAAGTCATTGAACAAATTCTGAGGAAAACAATTAATAAGCATGTGAAAGATTGGCATACCCAACTTATCTATGCTTTAAGGGCTTATAGGACTAGTGTTTGTACTACCACGGGTACTTCTCCTTATAATCTTGTCTATGGTACTGATGTTATTATGCCTTTGGAATTGGAAATACCTTCTTTACGTGTTTCATTTCATGGGATAATTGGCAAAGACACATTTCAAGAACAACGATTACAAAAATTAGAAATGTTGGATGAACAACGAATAAATGCTTTGGAACATATAAAGGCTTATCATAAATCACTTCAGAAGAAGTATAATCATAAGGTAATTAAATGGTCATTTTCAGTAGGTGATTTAGTGGTATATGAGAATCAAAGAAATGTGAATGTTTTACTTGGTAAAAAAGGAAATTTTAGCCCTAATTGGCTTGGACCTTTTGTTTTAATTGATGACTTTGGTTCAGGTGCTTACAAAATTACTGACATGGATGAAGTTCCTTTTAAGGAACCTATCAATATTATGCATCTAAAATATTATTATCCCTAGTACATCATTCTTTCCTTGTGTAATAATGAATTCCTTATAAAATAGTTATGTTTATAGGTTATGTGATTTTAGCGGATTACATTTGAATACAATTATACACATTCTTTCTTTCTGTTAAGTTTAATGTTATTGGTGAAAATATAGTAATCAATCATAGAGCTAACTAGCAAAGAAATTTTTTCATCTATATATATATATATATA
>MU224545.1:1732492-1750954 GCA_018584345.1 Thuja plicata
TATGATGTGAAAATGAATATATTTGTACAGTATTCCATGAGTGGCTCCTTGATATGCTAAGATAATATACACACTCCTGTGATCTTTGTAGGTCAGACATCAACCTCTCTCTCTCTCTCTCTACATATCCTCAGCTCTCACTGGACACAAGCAAAGATATATGCAGGTCTGTCAGGATCTCTGTGACCAATGGGGAACTCTCACTCATTGGCTGGTAGTTGGTAGGATAGGCATGTATCCTTCAGGACCTCAGATATGAAGCTCCTCCACTCTGCTACATTGGCTGCATAATTAAAATATATTTATCTTTTAGTACTTTTTCTTCAAAAATTTAGTTAAATATTTAAATAAAATACATGTTTTTTACCTGGATCTCCCTCCTGGGTATCACTGAAGGGTCTGGATAGTGGAGGCATGGAGTGACTACTCTCTCCATGCTTGATACATCTAGGTCTTGGAGGTGGTGTCTCTGTATGGGCGCATGGAGGTCATCATGATCTCTATGGTGTTGCATGAACATAGTGCTCATCTGCATCGGTAATATCATCTGGGGGCATCCTGTCAGCTCTCTCCTCATCTCTATGATCCTCCTCCTCCTCTAGTACACTACTACCTTGGTGTGTCCTCTCTAAAATGCCTGGATCACCTATGGGATATTCATCAGGGAAGATGGGATGGGTTTCGTGCAGACTCTAGTATCTGATGTAGTCCCTAATGATGCCTGAATAGGCCACATCAGGGCTACCTCTATATCCTCTCTCTCATCTATATCACTATTTATAATGTATGCTACTGATGGTCGGCGTATAGCATCAGGTCTTCAATAGTATCTCATTGGATGTGCATACTGAGGTACTACTTTGGGGATCCCCTGTGTAAGACCAAACTATCTCATCACTCTGTCATAGTAGTACATCATTACTATGTGACTAGAATGACCCTCTAGAAGCTTGTTTTGTTGTGAGTTTATCATCTAATGTCATTTATCTGGCCACTTTGTCATGTGATAGTACGGTCTTCATATCACATCTATGCCTGGTACATAGTCTAGATGTACCCTCCAGTAGAGGATATCTCTATGCTGCTAGAGATCTCCCAGTGGATAAACAAAGGCTCTAGGTGTGCCCACATCTACCATCATAGGAACACCCTATGGTCGTGTACATGTAAAATGCCTAAATAACCAAATCTATAATAGTGTGCATACTGTGAGACTCTCTCATTGATATCTCACCAACTAACATAACTCATGGTATAGACAGGCTAGCATGCTGCGGCCCCACACAAAGATGGTCCTATCACTCTTGATCCTGCATACAATATGGGTAAAAGGTGATAAAAATATTTTACCCTTTGTGTTGGGTATTATAACCAAATAAAGTATACACAACATAACCCTCTGTACCAAGGGTTTTGGACCTCCCAGTATAGCTGATAGAGTGACATGGTCTACTCGGGTTCGCATCTGTGGAACCCATCCTAAGCAATAATTTGCATCTACGCAAACATCTATAGAACCCTATTGTACTCTTGGTCTGACGGGCTCTCCCCAAACTATAAGTCGCATGATCTTGTATACATCCTCTAGTGTCACTGTGATCTCTACTGAGGGAAGATGAAAGGAACATGTGTCCTCATCCCACCTCTCTATAAGAGCTGATATCACGGCTCAGTGGAATCTCATCAGTGGTAGGACTGTTACCCAGTATAGTCCTACATCTCTTAGCAGTTGTATCTCATCCTAGTTTAGCTTAGATAGCTTCTCTTTGATCACCAATAATGGCCCTCCAAAGCGGTGCTCTCGGAGATGAACCAGGTCATGTAAGCACAAAACAACATCATGTCAGAACTATAGAATCACTCAACTATACATCCAACTTGACCAGGTCAAGGTCAACCTCTGTTAGGTCAAGGTCGACCTTCCTGGGTCAAGGTCAACTTTTCTGGGTCGAGGTCGACCTAACTGGGTCAAGGTTGACCTCCCTCCAGAAAGGAGGTAGACCTTCCCAATTCATGTTGACCTTAAAGGGTCAGGGTTGACATAACTGGTTTAGGGTCGACCTTGCCTATAAAAAAAGGAATTTTAGATTAAAAAAATAAAAAAATAGTGAACTTACCTTGGGAAGCAGCTATCCTACGGCCAGGTACTATCTCAGGAGCTTCATATGTGTCACTCAAAGTTCTTCTCTGATTGGCATCCTACTTTCACTCCTAAACTCTTCAAATGGTAAGAATGAGGAGGTATGTGATCTATTCCCTTATTTATAAATATAAATTAGGGTTTTTGTTAGGGTTTTGTTAGGGTTTATTTATATTAAATTCAAATTTAATTGGGAACTTCATCCTAATACCCATTGGTAATCTCAATAATTGATTCCTTCCTCTACTATTAGTTATGGGTCTAATAAAAGACAAAAGTGGCCCCAAATTGTATCTTCCATTTATCTTTGGGTTGTATGGATGTATTGAACCAATGCAAAAATATTTAAATTAATAATTTTTTTTTCTTATCCTTTCATTTCTTTGGTGCCAGTTTGAGGCTAAGAAGATGTCATTGTGGTTTGAAATTGATTACAGATGTGTGATGGAGACTAGAGGTGAGAATATTAAGGCTTCATTCAAAGTCTTTGAGGCTAAGGAGAGGGAAACCACTATGCAGATTATTGGAGAGGACTTTTGGGTGGATGGCCATTTCTATGATGGAGTCATTTTTGACCGATTCTTTACACCTTTGGTGTAGGTGTTGGTTAACACTCTATGGACATTTAGGATTGTGGTGAGAATAATTGGTGATAGATACAAAGATAATGTAAGCACAATTTTTTACAGCATCTCAATCATTCCATATTCAAATATTATGATTGGGATATTTGACATGAATGATGAAGGTATGAAGACGAAAATAGAAAAATCCTCGAGTGTGCTAAAAAATGGGGTTGATAAAAAAAATATTCTAAGGGAATTTATAACATTTGTTAATGTTAAAACAAAATTTTACACCCTTGCCTAGATGGTGGTTAGCGACATAGGAAACCTTGTGAGAGATGGAAACAATCTCTGAATGTGGGACTTGCTTGATGATATTCAATCTTTGGAGAAGGTCAACTTCCTTTACAATCTGGGTGCACCTAAAACTACTTCTTTTGAGGAAAAGGGAGAAAGATATACTAAAAGGGAAATGAAGGAAAGGAAAAGGGGTGATACACTAGATTGAATATTTGATCTACTGATTTCCAACTACAACACTTAAACCTTAATAGATTTTAGCAAAATAACACTACTCTTTGTACTTATCAACCTTAGAACAGAATGAAAGTTAAGAACCAATACAACCAGGTAAGGAATACAGGTATTCTCTCAACAAGATTGACTTATCTAAATTAACACACTCATGCAATAATGTAGATGATGAAATACACCCAAACAATACGGAAAAATCACTACTCGGGCTTATTTGGATTGAAAATAGGTAAATAACAACTTCTATTAAACAAGGCAAATATACAATCACAGAAGAGAATTTTGTAAAAGAAGCATAAAAAGAGATCCTTGCAAAATGTACAAACTTTTATTTTTATAGGGTTCAAGCATAACCCAGAATTTATATGAAAATCAAACCCTCACCAGGGTTGAGTTACTGAAGAGGAAAAGATTAGAAGAAATTTGATCATAGCCAGTAGATCAAAGAAATGGAAGTGACATGAGAGGTCAAATATAAATGCCTCTGCAACAAGAAGAGACATTTGAAATGACTATGGCCTCAAAAGTTGTCGATGTACCCAACTAGTGTATACAATATGGCAATGAGCCTTGCAATAAAAATATATTCATTAATGAGAATGGAGAAATGGTTGAAGATCAGATCAGCCCTGAATTGACAGTGTCATTGGAAGAGGTTGATGTAACCACCCTAAATTGGTCTACTCTAACCAGGGACCCTGTTTTCCCTAAATGTGATCATACCCTCAATTATGTCAATCCAACTATTCGATAATTGGCATAATTCATCAAAATCAAGATAGTCCCTCAAATCAAAGTGATTTAATCACTACCTCACATTAATTACCTAGGCCTATTTAATCAAATCAATCTCAATAAATTCCTTGGCTAAATTAATTAATTTAAAGGAAATTAATAAATACTCTCAATAATAACTCATCACTTGCAAATGAAAATTCAATCCATGGACCAATGAGAGTTCACTCACATGGATCAACTAAGTTTAAATCCTCACCTCTTGTAATTGACTGATCTCAACCCTCCATTTCTCATTCTACTCCATAAAAGGACTATTTTTTAGCTCAAAGGGTCCCAATTCTTACAATTCTTAATTCAATCTTATGTTGCCAATTTGATTTCATAGCTAATTAGAGAACATTTCAATTAAGCTTAAGTGAATGAATCATGTTTTTAGCTTGAATTGCATACTAAATATCTTCATTTTATATTTGAATCTTCCATTTTAGGATTGAATGTATCAATGATCTAATGCATAATATGAGAGCAAATTCATGATTAGATCATACTCTTTCTAAATAGGAATCAATATGTTAGTTTATTTGGTTTCCTTATGCTTTGCAATTAAATTTGATTTTTCTAACTGTTACCCAAAATTTCCTATTTCATACAAATTTGGATATAGATGGGGAAAATGAGGCTCCCACAAGGGTTGAGCCTAGCCTATGAGAAAGACCTTAAATTTTCTAGTCTTGGTTGTGTCTTCTTCAACCTTTTCTTCCCTCTGGTCTGCCTTGTCCATGCAAAAATATCCTAAGTATCAAAAACCCTATACAAATTTGATAAACCCTAAGTTACCCGAGGCTTGTTCTATTTTGTCTTTACCTTTTTGGAGTCACTTAAGTTCCCTTTTTCCATGTGCATTTTAACTTCCTTTAGTCTCATGATCTCATGAGGAAACAACATATTCCATTTTTATCTGGAGACCACATGACCGTCGTCAGATCAAATGTCATCGAAGGGCAGCTGGGTATCTCTTGATATAACCCAGAGTCAAATAATCATCTGGAGATCCTGTGACTAATGTGTTTTTAACCCGTGGGTGTGACCTCGGTTCAAGCAAGGTAAAATTAACTTTCCTCAGTTGGGAGGTATCATGAGATAACTACAGTTAAACAAATTATCTCCCGACTTCAAGATTACACAGTCACCAAGTTACTGGATGGAATCATGGTTAAAATAGAAAGGTCAGGGTAGTTAAAGATCGAGCAACTTCCAGAGATCTTATGGTTGTCATATTGCCTTAATCAGAAAGATGTAGGAAGTTATCATCCAAGGCAAAATGACATGGTGACATGTGGCAGATATGCTAAGTTAGAATAGTGAAAAGGTGGAAGTTGCAATGTCGGCGATCATAAACAAATCACAGAGTGACACGTAGCAGATGGGCCTAGATTCTATGCATTGTGTCTCCAAGTCTTGTAACCACGGCAGAATACTCCATATTATTTGGCAATTACGAGATTACCTTTAGTCGCTTGATCTTGTGAACGAAGGGAATATGCCAAAAATGTTCAGAGACTTAGCGATTACCATCGATGATAAAGGAAATCTAACGCTTGTCGCGTAATCTCATGATGAAGCCAGGGCTAGTGAAAAGATCAGGAGACTCAGCGAAAATAAGAAAAATGTAACCTGAGGTTATGATGCAGTGCACTGGTAAAGTAAAAGATTTGTGGCTACATTTTAAAATAAAATCAAATTTCAATCTTATTCGTCGATGCAAATACCTATGCCTTCATTGACCGTTATCTTTCTAACATTTAAAAATTCAAATATCTAATTCTCAAAGGTCATGGTAGTGACACAATTTCTCAAGAAACAGACAGGTAGATGGATCAGACGACTTCTCAAAGGCAAAGTTATGGCGATGGGAAATATATTCAGGCCTATATAAGATATTTCTGAGGATATTTCCATATGCATTAATGATAGGAATCGACAGGGTTAGGGTTTCCAATTATTTTATGCAAATCAATTGTAACCCTAGATCAGATTGTCTCTTGAGCCTGTGTGCTAGAGGAGTAGTGTATGTAAGTTAGTTTTAGATCTTTTTAGCAAGAGGAATTCCAGTTGATGAAAATTATATGTGGTGTTTCTCTGCCCTTTGGTTTTCAGCAGTTGTAACTTTTTCATTGATATTCAGATATTGCAAGGTATTCTGTGACATCTTTTCTGCCCTCATGTCTTCCTTGTCTGAACTTCTCTTATTGAATTAAGTATATTGAATGTTTTCAAAGATATCTTAGGGTTCATGAGCCTTCTATGTGTGCTTGAATGTGACCTCTAAATCATGCACAAACCCAGCATCGTCTTTACTCAATTGTTCAATTTACAAAGACAAACATGAATTGTTTATCCTGCAAACTCAATTGAAATGACTTGCTACCTCCTAATTAGTTGTGGATGTCAATTTTACCCTCAGAACAAGAGCCAACAACCTGACCATTGCTAACATGGAGGATTTCTAGAATATGAGAAAAGATGAAATTGCCATTTATTCTATGAATGAGATTGTAACTAGTCTATGAAAAGAGATGCAATTAATCTATGAATTGAGAAGTAATTAATCTATGAAAGTGAATTGCAACAATTAAAACTAGTCTATGGAAGCAAGATGTAATTACTCTAAGAAAGGAAAATACTCTTAATCTAGAATTCAAATGCTTTTAATCTACAATGGAAATTGCATTTAAACTAGAGAGCTTGAAGGATGGAATTGATTTGTTAGACATGTAAATGAATCATAAATGAAAGCAGCATATCTTTGATTCCAATTGAAACTAGCCTAATTATGCAATTTTAAGCTTAAAAGAATGAAAGAAATTAAATGCAAAATATACTATAGATTTGATGCTCTCCAAAATCATCCCCTTCAATGAAGAAAAATAGGTCCAATATATAGAAAACCATGGAAAAAGAGTGAAGAGTTTCTTGAAAAGAAACAGTTGTCTCTTCATTCTCTTTTGAGACAAAAAAGCAAAGATTATTTAAATAAAAGGGTGGATTATTGCCACATGAGTGTCATTTCATATGAAATTATGGAACTCCTTTTTGAGGATAATTCATCCAATAATTAAATAACCTTTCAATTCCTTTTATGTATATTAGCTAAACGGGGTGGAATTAATTTAATTTAAAAGCACTTAGGACTTTAGAATTAAATCAATTAATCATAGGGATTTTTAGCTAATAAACCTTGAGAATTTAAGAATTAAATATAATGTCAAATTTATGCAAATTTGGGTTTTCTGCATTTGAAACTCAGTCAATTAAAGTCAATAAGAAGAAGAATTTGCCTAGTACAATAGGACTTCGAAGATAAGAAAATGCACCAAAATTGATTGGATTATTAGGTGTCAATTTTGGGGTGTTACATTTTTCCCCTCTTTGAATTGATGTGCAAGCAGTGCATTGATTCAAAGAATAGTCTGAAGTGAAGATGAAGATTTTGGAAGTCTAGGTTAGGTTGCCAAGACACTGATTAGATTAAGAAGTAGAATCATCTTAGAGAAGATTGGAATCGGGGTTAGATTGTCGTAATGTCCACTGATAGCTGATGAAGATCCAGGACTATCTTTAGAATCATGGTTAGATTGCCCCAATACAAAGGTTAGCCCTCTGAGATCCAGGTTAGATTGCCTAGATAACAGTCTAAAGAGTTTTTGAGAGCCATTTTCAGAACGAAGCATAACTTTCAGGATTTAGGGTTACATTGCCCCAATACCTAATGAGATTTCAAGAATCATCTCCAGAACGAAGCTTGATCCTTGAGGATCTGAGTTAGATTGCTCAGATACCTAGAAAGATAGATGACAAGATGTGAGACATCAAGATGCCCCTAGAGATTCAAGACCATGGAATATTCAATTTTGACCATAAGGTACAAAAAATTGAATATGCCCCAAGTGATGAGATGCCCCTAGCGATGGGGGTTTGATTCAGATCAGACTGATTCGAGAATAATGGGAAAAGATTCAATGATGCAATCATCTTGCCCCTCGGGAGCGAAATTGAAAGTTGACACATCATAATTATGAGAGTGAGAAATCGTAGAGAAAAATAGCTCAAAGATCCATAGATATCAAAGATATATCAAGAGAAGAAAAAATCAATTTAGAGCGATTGAGAGGTCTTGTTGACTAGGTTTGACCATAGTTGACCAAAATTGACTAGAGTTGACTTTGATGAAAAGATTGCAGAATCTGAGAAAATGATGACAAGAGATAATTCTGACAAGATGTGACGTTAGAAAATGGACTGCACAAGCATCCAGTTGCGTCAATCCCAAAAATTTTAAAATGCGATTTTGAGCTGCTTAGGAGTGTCAAATTTTGATTTCGATCACGAAAATGGATTCAGAACAATCCATTTAGCCAAGGCTGCAACTTTCATAGAAAATAGAGCACTTTAAAAAATTAGGTCAAAGGCTATATAGGGCTCGGAGGGGTCATTTTCAAATCATTATTCACCTTTTGACTTTAGCGATGGTGAGGGCTCCAGCTGATATTGATAACATTCTCATACATTCTCACTGATTTGAGCACTCCCGACGACACAACCAACCATCGGAGTATGACGCACCTATGAGTAATCATAACCTGATCTTGTATTTCAGAAATTTTTTTATCAATTTTTAGCATTTAGCATATTTTTAGGTCAATTAGGACTTGTCTCGCCCAATCTCGTGTGAGGAAACAGTTTCCTCACGCCGGCCTTAATCGCCTTTCGTGTGAGGAATCTGAATCCTCGCACGGGTTAGGGGTTCCGCGCGCGGGCCCCTCTCCAGTGCTCGCGCGAAGAGTGCGCGGGCACCGCGCAAGATTTCTAGAATCTCGTATGAGAACACATCCTGCCTCACATGAGCCAGAAAGCTCGTGCAAGAAGAGAGTTTCCTCGCGTGGGAAAATATTTTTCTCACATGGGAAACTGGCCAAAATTCAAAAATTGTCATTTTCTTGCGTCACAGAGTCAGTCAGTTGCAATATCTTAAACTATGTGTAGAATAGATCCATAGCTGCATTTGTTGTCTTTTTCTTTAAAAAATCATCATTGTTGAGGTACTGATCCAATTTTGTCACTTGCTTTGCAAGTCGACTTCCCAGACATCAGTTTCAGATCTCATCATACTATCATGGGTGAGTTATTATAGAGACTATCAGATGCTGATGGGGCCCACATTGATGGGCTGGGATTGAAATATCTGCATGATGTACCCGATATTTGAATGAATCACAGATTACTTGGTGCCCTGGTTGAGCATTTCCATTCGGAGACAAACACTTTTCACTTGCCATAGGGAGAGATGACGGTGACTCCGGAGCATGTATACCATATTTTGAGAGTGCCTTTCCATGGAGCTTGTGTAGAGTATAGCACACAGCCTAGAGATGGTACATAGGCTTTGAGAGCCATTTTTTAGGATGATTTGGTGATGGGCTGGTCCATCTCATGGTAGTCGTATTAGCACTATTTCTGAGTTGTCATCTAGTTTCAGATAGTGGTTAGCAAAGGTTAGAGTGTGGCTAGGGCGGCATGCTCTAGAAGATGCTAGCTATTCTTGTAGTTACCTTTGGATGGGGTGAGTGCATGCTCGCGCATATGTACCATGAGATGCACAAGATCATGTATAGGGGTGCCCGTACTATGGCGGTAGGAGTCATCATTTTGCAAATCTGGGCCTGGGAGCACCTTCCCGTATGTAGGCCAATATTCCATGATACACAACAACCATTAGAGCCATACATTTGCAGATACGTTGATCCGATGACCTAGCCCGTGCTGGGTAAGATTAAGAAGTGGAGGGCACAGATTGATGATATGGTCACAGTCATATGGCAACCTTGGGCAGCCACTAAGGTATGGGATGATGCTCATCATGAAATATCATACATGTTCTGCTCACGTCCTTTGATAGGACATACCATTACTATTATTGAGCATTTTTTGCTTACGCGCGTATTGTGCCAGTTTAGGAGGCCGCCAGACGTATCTCTGGAGTACTGTACATATGCCCAATTTGTTGATGAGATGAAGAAGGGTTGGCAGAGATTGCTTGACAGGAGGCACAGCATGATAGATGCCTAGGTACCACCAGCCAAGTGGGATTATATGGCTACTATGACAAATGCAGGTGTGACACCTGCATACAGAGACCACATGTTAGCTCACCCATTTCTGAGATTCACAGCTCCAGTGGGTCTGATACCTCAGGTGATACAGCCACCACTGCAGTAGCAGGCACAGCAAGTTCCTCCACCAGGATAGCAGCCATAGGGATAGCAGCCATAGTAGCCACCTCTACAGTAGCAGGAGAGAGTTGTACGCCCGAGGACAATCCAGACTGATATTCCTATGAGACCCATGGGATCAGATGCAGGTGCTGGGCCCAGTGGTAGCCAAGACAGAGCTGTTGAGAAGGGAGATGACACTATCATGGCTTATGCTATTCTGACTGATCCTCCAGCAGGCGGACAGGTAGCACAGTTGCATGAGGCTCTCCAGAGGGTCAGAGAGAGAGAGCATGGCAGACTTAGAGGGAGCATGATGGTCTCCATACATAGGTGATCATTCAAGATACATGGATATCAGAGCAAGACTGAGAGATCTGGGAGTTGCAAGAGGAACTGGCTAGATCACAGTTGGAGACTAGATATGAGGCTACTTAGGCTTCTTACTATTATGCTGCGTATACTATTGTAGTACCTGAGGCAGCGGATCAGATTCAGCCTTTCATAGAGTATGTTGGTGCACGGGTCGTTCCACTAGGACCACCTCCAGCGAGACCTCCTCCTCCTCAGCAGCAGGGTATGCCACCCCCTCCACCTCCACTGGGTGGTTAGATCTTGATGTATATTGTACCACCATTTTGACATATCGCGCTCGAGTAGCACTCTTGTACATTTAGACCAATCGATATATATATATGAGCTCAATTTTTTAGCATCATTATACATGCTTATATATTGCTTTAAATGTGTATGTTTTATGAGATGATTTAGATGTATGGATTAGAAATGTATGCAAATGGATGAAGATGCAAATGTTTATGCACATGTTTTATTGATCTATGAAAATGCTATGATAGATATTAGATGGATAAATGCTATGTATGATTTGATTTATGCTTATAATGGATGTACATGTTTATGGGTATATAAATGCAAATGAATGGATGGAAATGCACCTTTTAGAAATGAATGTAATGCAATGGATGCAATGGTACTAATCATCTCATGTAGGATATTGCAATACACAACAAGTACTAACCAAAATAACGTGCATGAAGATCAAGAGTGAGGACCGGACACTTGTGTAGTTGAGAAGAAACCAATATGAAAGATGAGGACCTTAGAAGAATGAGAAGATAATGAAGAGAGCACCAAACCACCACGATGCAAGCCTAAAATGTGAATGCAAGCCTACAATGCAAATGCAAGCCTAAGCTAAATGCAATCCTACGACTTTGGTTGTTGGACTCATCATATTTATCATCATCGAGTGCTTTTGGATCATCAAAGTCAATACAATCCTTACTGGTGCCGCTGTGACCATAAGAATATGAATATGAATTTCATCGGATAAAATATAGGAAATGAACATAAGCACCAAGGCACAAAAGCCAAGGTGACCTGAACGTTGTTTCCAGTTTGATATATTAAGAGTTCACAAGTAAACAAACATAGCAATAACAGTCAAGGAGATAATTCTGACCTCCCCTTGGCGTAAAAATAAACAAGATCAAGGGATGTGAGGCTTTTCCACCTTAATGCAAAAGCTCTTATCACATACACCCTATTTATTTGACGTTGTCGGATCATCAAAACCACACCAACAAGCAATAGACAAAAGAAAATATCAATGAAATCCATGAGAATAGACAGCATACAAAGAAAGATTCAATCATATCTCAGCATGTTTCAGGGCTTACGAATGTGTCTATGTTTAGGGTGTTGAAAAACACCATTGTTCTTGTGAGTGCAATGTGTTTGATTGCTATCGAGAGATTTTTACGTCGTGAGATATCCGCAGCGTGTTAAAAAACACAAATGTGTCCAAAAAGAGTGTTGAAAAATACTGTTTGATTAAGGTGTTGAGAAGCACCAATTTTTGCCAGTAGAGAGTTGTCCTTTGACAATATTACTGACTCAAGTGTAAACCAAAGAGCGATCAAAGTGGGGATCCATGCCCCCAAGTAATGAACGGATCGAAGCTGGACAAACAGATATCGAAATGATGGGAGAAATCTCAGTAATGTAGCAACAGTAGGCAGACTCAGTGAGAACCACTAGTGACTGTCGCAAGAGATTTTCAAGCATAATGATTGATTAACGAGATCAAAGCATCAGTAGGTAGACACAGTGAGAACCATTGGTGACTGATGTGAAGGAGAGTCTCAAGAAGAGATGAAATTCCACGGAGCATCAGCATGCAGACGCAATGAGAACCACTGGTGACCGATGCAAAAAAAAGATAAGACAATGCCCCCTAGACCAGGAACATGCCCTCAAGTATGACCAGTTTCAATCCATGTGAGGTCAAGCAAAATCTCAAAGATGACGGAAAGCAAAGCATGAGCACACTAAATCAGGAAAGCGAACTAAAGTAGAAAAGCAAACTTAAGCAGTGAAGCAAATGCGAGAAGGCCAAGAGATGTTGTGACAGATAAAAGCAATGTGAAACAAGAGGTGCTTGTTTACCAGGTTTTCACCATCTTGGCAGAAATTCTATTTTTGCTACCATGATGCTTGTTTACCAGGTTTTCATCAATGACATATTTTTCTCTTTTTCTCTTTTTTTTTTGTATTTTCATTTTTTTCAATTTTTTTTGTACTTTTTCCTTTTTTTGATTTTTTTGTTTTTTTTCATTTTTTCATTTTTTTGGTATTATCAAGGCACCTGTTTACCAGGTTTTCACCAGGATAACAGATACATCAAAGTGCCTATTTTCCAGGTTTTTACTAAGATGATCATTTTTTAGGACATTTTACAATTTTTAGGATTTTCTCATAAATAAAGTATGTACATGAGCATGCAGAAGATATCTCAACTGTAGAATTTCTTTAGGTGAAGAGTGTTGATGGGCTCTTTGAGTGGTTCACCTTCTGTAGTGGAGAGCTGATAAGCGCCAGACCCAAATACTGTAGTAATAATATAAGGACCAAGCCAGTTCAACTCAAAATTCCCTTTCTGAGTCCGTTGTTGCTGATTTTTAGGATTCTCTCTCAGGACGAAATCACCCATTTGGAAGTCTCTTGGTCTAACCTTCTTGTTATAGTTCTTAGATATCCTCTTTTGATATGCTCTGAGATGATTGAACACCACCTTCTGACATTCATCTAGTAACTCAAGCTCTTGAAGCCGAGATATTCTAATGTCATCATCTGTAATGAGACCTTTCAAAGAGACTCGCAAGGTAGGAATCTCAACCTCAATAGGCAGTACAGCCTCTGCACCATAGAATAAAGAGAAGGGCATGGCCCCTGTTGGCATTCTTATACTAGTGTGATAGGCCCATAAATCTGGATTAATCTGGAGGTGCCAATCCCATCTAGACTTGTGTACCGTACGGTGCAGGATCTTGAGAATTGTTTTATTGGAAGCTTTGACCTATCCATTTCCTTGAGGATAGTAAATAGATGACTAGTGTTGAATAATCTTGAACTTAGTGCACAAATTTGTGAGATCTTTATTCTTGAATTATTCTCCATTGTCAGTGATAATAGAGGAGGGTACACCATATCTATAGATAATGTAGTTTAGGATAAACATAGCTACAAATTTACCATCAACTACACAAAGAGGTACTGCCTCAACCCATTTAGTAAAATAATCCATAGCAGTGATGATGTACTTGTGTCCTCTTGAAGAAGAGGGATATATCTGACCCACTTAGTCGAAATCCCACTATTGAAATGGCCAAAAGGTGATAAAGGGAATGAGCTCCTTAGCTAGAGCATTAATCAAGTTACCATGGAGTTGACATTGCTTGCAAGACTTGGAAAACTGCATAGCTTCCTTCTCCATATCGGGCCAATAATAACCAGCTCTAATAAGCTTATGAGCCAGTGTCAGACCATTTGAGTGAGAACCACAAATGCCTTCATGTACTTCTTCTAACGCGTGTTTGGAATCATTAGGTTCTAGACACCTAAGAAGGGTACCATCTAGACCCCGTCTATACAAGTCATTTTCTACGATGACGTACCGTGAAGCACTACAGATTAGATGGCATTTTTTATTTCTAGTATATGAGTCAGGAATAGTTTGGTTATGGAGATAAGAGTAGATGTGGTGGTAGCGAGAAGAATCATGTCCAATTACTAAACAAACCATCTGGGAGTCAGGAGAGTCATAGGAAGGGTAGCATAATGTCTCCACTAGGAACTCGTGTCTGAAATCATTCTTTGGCATTTGTAACATAGAGGCTAGAGTAGCCATAGAATCATCCGCTTTATTATCCGCCTGGGGAATTTGCTGAAAAGTGACATGTGCAAAGTAATTCTTAAGGCTATCAACTATCTT
The DNA here is from genome assembly GCA_018584345.1 of Thuja plicata. Taxonomy (NCBI): domain Eukaryota; kingdom Viridiplantae; phylum Streptophyta; class Pinopsida; order Cupressales; family Cupressaceae; genus Thuja; species Thuja plicata. The sequence continues at coordinate 1,747,034 of MU224545.1, forward strand.
TTTATAGGGTACCAACATTTCATCTTTGGTTTGATAAGTGTTGTTAACTTGATTGATAACCAGTTGTGAGTCTCCGAAAGACTTTTAGTTCATCCACTCGTCATTCAATAGCGATCTTGAGTCCATTGTTCAAAGCTTCATACTCGGCAGTATTATTGGTACAAGGAAACATCATTTTGTATGCCTTTGGTAAGAAGTACCGCTAAGGTGTGATAAACAAAATTCCAGGTCTTGACCCCTGTTGGGTGAATGAACCATCAAAGAACATTGTCCATGTCTGATGCATGAGAAGCATAATGGACTCGTCTGGGAATTCCATTTTTAATGGTTGATGATCTATAAGAGGTGCTTCAGCCAATTTATCTACAATCACCTGTCCTTTGATATCTTTTCTCTCAACATATACAATATCGAACTCACTAAGGAGCATGACCCAGTTCGCTAGTCTACCTGTGAGGGTAGCTTTACTAATTAAGTATTTCAATGGATCGATCTTTGTGATTAAACTTGTAGTGTGAGCCAACATGTAGTGTCATAGCTTCTAGGAAGCAAACACTACTGCTAAGCAAGCCTACTCAATTACTAAATTATTCATTTTGTAAGAGACCAATGTTCTGCTGATGTAGTAAATGGCTCTTTCTTTATGATTTGGATTTCTTGGGCCAAGAGAGCACCCAAGGATGTTTCCATTGCTGAGATATATAAGATCAAAGGCTTCCCCTAAATAGGAGGCATCAGTATGGGTGGATTGGCTAGATATTGTTTAATCTGTTGAAATCCTTGTTCACATTCTTTGTTCCAGTCATAAGTCACACCTTTATGCAGAGTTTTGGTGAAAGGTTGTGACTTGTCAGCTAATTGCGAGATGAACCATCTGATAGATTGGAGCCAACCTTGGAGACCTCTAATTTTTTTGATATTATAGGGTGGTGGCATTTCCATTAGAGTTTGTACCTTTGCTAGATCCACCTCAATTCCTTTCACAGAAATGATATAGCCAAGTAACTTTCCTAAAGTAACCCCAATTGCACATTTCTTAGGGTTTAGACACAACCTAAATTTCTCCATACGATCTAGTATAGGGCCTAGATCAGTGAGATGTGTCTTTCTATCCATACTTTTGGCAAGTGTGTCATCCACATAGTCCTCCATTGTCCTATGCATCATGTCATGAAATATTGTAGTAACAGCTCTTTGATAAGTAGCCCCAGCATTCTTTAAACCAAAGGGCATAACATTCCAATAGAATGTACCCCATGCACAAGTAAAAGAAGTTTTCTCTTGGTCCTTTGGCGCAATCTTGATCTAATTATAACTAGAGAAATCATCCGTTAATGAATACATCTCATATCCTGCTGTCATATCCATGATCATGTCAATGTTAGGAAGTGGAAAATCATCTTTGGGACATGCCAAATTTAAATCTCTAAAGTCTATGCAGACCCTAATAGATTTGTCATGTTTAGTTATTGGGACTATGTAATAAATCCACTATGCATAATCAATCACTCAGATGAACCCAGCTTTCAGAAGTTTTTCCAATTCTGCCTTTATCAATAAAGCTACATGCGGATGCTTCTTTCTAAGTTTTTGCTTGACAGGTTTCACACCTGGAGCTATTGATAAGTGATGCATAATGAGATAAGGATCCACACCTGGCATGTCAAAATATGTCCATGCAAAATTTATCTTTTTCTCTTGGAAAAATTCTGTAAATTCCTTAAGTTCCTCTATAGATAATGACTTGGCCACATGAATGATATGTGGATGTTCTTCTGTTCCTAGATTTATCGGCTGAGTTGGTTCAATTAACACTGATGAGCGTTCTTGGAAGTGACTCAGAAGTGTATCAAGTACCTCATCCTTAGGTGCCTCAAAGAGGTTTTCACCTTCGAATACATCTTTTCTTTTTATTTTTTTGGCTCTGATACTGCCACAACGTGGTTTTCACCATCAGAGAACTTATTTTTTCTTCTTTTAATTTTTTGACTAAGGTACTTGATGTCAACCTCAGTCATATTGACACTTTCTTCACTAGTGGAGGACATTACGGGCTCAACAGTGTGAAGGTAGCAGGCTAAAGTGTAATCATTCTAGAATGTAAGGACTTCACTAGATGAAGAAGGGGAATTCTAGTCTATTAATTTAGGATGTTGGAGGGAAAGAGATGTGACAGGTTCAAGTGTGTTCATAGTATAGTCATCAAAAGTGTTAACTAGCAATATGAGAGCTAAACCGATCTTGTCCAAAGGTGTGTTTGAATATTTTTGATCCCTAACAACCAAAGTAGAAGACATGTTAACACCTATAGACTCGGACTCATTAGGATTTTCACTAGACCCCTCACTTACATCGAGAAGTCTTTCATAAGATCCTGCTGACAAACTATCAAAATCATACTCATGAGAGTCTGTATCCAAACTCTGACTTGGGTGCTTGCACCATGAAGGTTTTTGAGTTCTTATAATACTAGTCTATCCTTGTGTCAACCATTCTTTAAATTATGGTGGCATGTACCATTCTCCTTTGAAGTTAGGATCTTGTAAGTCTTTCCATTGCTCAAAATTTAGTGTCTCAAATGGAGTGGTTTGATCAGAATCACTGTCAATTTCAGCTATATAGGTACGTGGAACAAACTTATCTGGCTTAGCAAAGAATTTTGCCAAGTCTGGAGGGATGGGATAAGGAAAGAAATCCTCATCCAAGCTATCTTGTATAGTGTCGACTGCAGTTGTGCCTTCGGGTTCTGGTGTAGGTTCTACTTTTGGCACAAATTTATTGATCCCTAGATGAAACAGGACCTTTTTGAAACCTAAAATAGTGGTGTCTTTCATCTTTTGACCTATAGCTTAGATAGGTTCCACTAACCCATTTCCATTCACACCTATCAGGCTACTTCCTTTGTACCCAAAATGTTTCATAATCTTAAGACCCTCACTATTAGGATTTAATTCACGAGTCAGGGCAATTTGTTCAGCTGTGTTCTTTCCTTTACAAAGCCAAGCCTTGATAGATCTTTCCTCATCTTCATCTTCCAATGGTGTATTAGACCGTACAAATGTACCCTGATAAACTATCTCAGGAGTAGAGGAAGATTTGTTGTGCTTAGAAGGTCTCCCATAAGAATGAGGAGACAGGGGTAGGGCTGCTAATGACAACACAGGTTCCATTTTATATCCCCCCATGCCTATGTCTATGAATTTTAGTGTCTATTCCATGTCTTTGAGCTTGGCATCGTAGAGTTCTGTGTATTCTCTATTAGTTGGAACAAGACTATCAGCTGATTGAGTGAGAGAATTATAAGAAGAACCCATGCTAGCGGGAAGAATCACCTCTGCACCTTGAAAAGAAAACTTGATACACTGATGGTATGTAGAAGGAACCGCTTGCATCTCGTGGATCCATGGTCTTCCTAGCAAAATATTATACACAAGAGGAAGGTCTAGCACCTGACATATGATGTCTCTTTCAACTGGGCCAACCCAAATGGGTAGCACAACTACACCTTTAGATGTTCTCTCTTCCTCATCATAATATTTTATGGTAATTCTCTTGCAGGAATCTATGCGATCCTCGCCATAACCTAGTTGAGAAAAAAATGAGCAGAGCAAATATTAAGACCAACACCATTATTAATGAGCACGCGGCGGACTAGCTATTTTCCAATCATGACTTCTATGTGCAGGGGAGCATTGTGCGGGTGACTAATTAAGTGATCATCTTCTTCAGAGAAGGATAAATAATGTGGTGAGGTCAAATGACCCACCATGGATTGAAACTGATCCAGATTGATAAAACTGATCCAGATTGATATCTTTGGGGACATTAGCTTCAGTGAGAGCTTTGTCCAGAATCTGCCTATGAGCAGGCAAGATTTTCAATAGCTCAAAAATAGTTATCTGAGCATTGGTCCTTTGAAGC
>MU224545.1:1768185-1787792 GCA_018584345.1 Thuja plicata
TGAAGATCTTCTTTTTCTCTTATCAACATCCTTATGCTCATGTTTTTTCTTTCTCATTTCTCTCTCCCTTTTCATTTGTTGAACAAGGGAAAGTTGTTTCATGATGAACTTCTCCTCATTTGCTAGCTCATCAAAGGGAGCTTCTTCAAAATCTGAACTAGATATACTTGTTTCTTCTCTCTCATTAGAAGTAGAAGTGATTGTAGTTGTCTCTAATGCCCTTTGTGCAGCTTCTTCATACTCTGAAGTATTTCCATCATGAGAATGTTGATTGCTATTCATGTTGCTCGTAGCATTACTTTCTTTACCTCGTGGAGGGGTTTCAACCATACTAACTTGGTTTCTCTTTTTCCTCCAAGACATTTCCATCCTTGAGGATGATGGGATTCCACCATATAAAACCTTCTCGAGATCATTTCTCATTGTTAACCTAGTATTCATTCTGAGAGATATTTACTAAATTTGCACTAATCTCAGAGATTTCTTTTAGAGTCACCACCCAATAACTTGGAATGAATGAATACTTATCAAACTACAACTGGTATTATCTATAAAAATTTAAACTTTAGAACACCAGAGAATTCTGAATACTTGGATAAGACTTTAAAATCTTATTCCCCAGCAGAGTCACCAATTTGTTAGCTCTTTTTCTTGCACTGCAACCTTAAGATGATAGTATACTGATTATACTTGAATGCAAACTCCCTTTTGACAAGAGAAAGGCTAATTGCTGAGGTATTTGATAATACTGGGGATACCTATTATTACCTCCATTTTTTAGTTCCACAGACTCAGCAGGTATTACCTATTTAAAAATTACTGATTCTTCAGCCTATGTATTTGGTGGACTAGTTCATTCACTGGTTAGTTACTTTAGACCTCACTATAATAACTTGTAAAGTACCTTGGAGATTGCAATAATTATTTTGAAATAGATTACTACAAGCCAGGCTATGCTCTTAATAACATAAACCAATGATACAAGGACTTTCATCCTTCTTCCTTTTACTTTAGGAGGGGCAACCTAATGATCCACTCTTCAAGGGATTAACAAGATGAATGATATCTTACTGATACAAATCCTTATTAGTTCAGCTCAGTTGTTTTAATAACAAAAGTATATTTTACTAAAATGATTTTGAATAGTATTGAATATTTGGATGATGATAGATTACCAATACAAATTCCTAGACCAGTGCCTATTCTTGGGCTTACAGAGTTAATAAATGAAAATCCACAGAAATATAGAAACAAAAAACTATAAGATGCCTTATAACCTACATGCAACTCAAATAAAATGCCTTACAAACTATCCTGTCACCTCTACAATATTGTATCAAATTCTTAAATATTGTTATGCTCCCTGAAACTACTCACAAAACTTAGTTCTTCCCTTGAAAGAAACTTGCAAGTAATTAGATAGCTACCTTGTAACTAATATTCTTAAAAATGCCTTACATATTTAAACATAAAAGAGCATACACAACAAGTTTAAAGAGACAACAATAAGATAGAGTAAATTTGCACTGTATTTTATTCATATATTTCTGCTTCAATACATAGAAAGCTCAAAAACAAGCTCAAAGAAACAAACTAAAATTTAGAAAGTCTGGTTTTCAATATATTTTATCCCCCTTAACTATTACAATTTTTATCTATACATATGCCCTTAACAATCTTGGATATCCTTAACATTAGGATGCAACAAGCTTCGGATGGTTTAAGGAACCTAACCCTAAAAGTATAGAAAAGACAAGAAATGAGAATGTAGAAGCAGTGGAAAGACAAAAATAGGGGATGAGATATGATATTCTTTGTCTTCATCTGGAATCTGGCACCTTTGTCTGGCAATGTATAGGATAGCATCTGATATTCATACTGAGATCAAGTGACCGCCATTTCAGGCTAACATACACTTGTCTTTCAAAAGAACAAACCTCCATGTGCTCAATGGTCAGGCGCCAAGTGTTCCTCTTTATTCTTCATCCAGGATCTCCTCCTCTACTTCCACGGGCTTCCTTTTCTTTGGCTTGGTCATTAAGTCCCAAGCTATCACCTCATCCTCTGTAGGCCATTTAAAACTATTTATGCTCTACAGTTGTCCCTTATGTCTCTCCCATATGACATCAATGATGCTATTAACATCCACTAAAAACTTGTTCATGTAAGTTTCTGCTTTAAAGGCCTCATCCAAAATCTTATTAAAGCCATCTAAATCTAAATTAAATTTTGAAATAAATGCCTCATCACTTGGCATTCTGCTATTAAACTCACTACTCCAGGAATCCAAGGCCTTGACCTGATCATCTTCTCCTTTCAAAGGAGGAACAAACTTATTAAAATCTGGTGAAAACAGGCATAATTTAGCCTCTATCTGATTCAACTTTCCTTTAAAGAATGATAAGGCTATATTTCCTCTACCTTTGTAACAATTTCAGGTAAATCTGATCTATGTTGTTGTAAAGAGGCTAGCTTCTCAAACATTTGTACCCTAGGAGACTAAGTGACAAAATAAGGGTTCAAAACTAAAATATACCCAATTACTTCAACATGTAATGTGGGTAATTTATTATAAGCATTAAGGATGATATCTATTTTATCTTTTAGTATATCTATCATATCCTGAAGAATGCATCTTAATGCATTTAGGGCCACCTCATTATTCTTTTTTCACACATCCTTTGTCTCAATTACTTCCTTTGCTTTAGCTTTCTCCTCTATCTGCAAAGGCTGCACTGAGGGCACATAAACCACTTCAGGTTTCTCCTGTAATTGCTTTGTCATCTCAGTAATGACCATGTCCTATTGATGTATCTCTATGTGACATAATTCCCTATCCTTTGCTAGGCCACTAGTTTCCTCAATCAAAATACCACATTTCTCAGACAATTGTTTTGTCTTATCCTCATTCAAGTGTGCCTAATGTGTCATAATCTGGGAAATCTCAAGATCTCTAGTATTTTGCATAGTCCAGACCATTTGATTCCCAACCATGCTCTCATGAATGTTTACTAGTTGGGGCTTTTGGTCTCTTGGACATAGGTTCGACATGGAAAAATCTTGTGATTTTGGACTGTATCCAAATCCTTTAATCATATCGCCCATCTGGATCTCACTTGCCAACTTAAGATCTAGATGTTTTTTAATTTGATCAATTATGAATGCTGAGGCTAAATCCCATCCCCCAGTAAGCAAAATTCCACTATTTAAAACCATTTTTCTTGCCTCATCAGGAGAGACATCTTCACTGTCAGGGTCATAGGCTTGCAAAGCTAGCAGAGCCTCATTTGTCACTGTCTCTTCACCATCTGACTTTAGTTTCTCTCTAATTTTCTCTTTCTTGTGCCATCTCAAAAAATCTTTAAACTCATTAGTTTTAATAAAACTTTCATCACACAAAAAATGTTGCTAGTGAAGTAACCTTTCATCAATACATGCCTTAAGAGGAAACTCTATATTTTCTTCTTCATCCTACTATTGTCTCTTTCCTTGTCTAATTACTTTCCTCAAATTGTGGTCATATAACCTATTTCCAGGAATAAGAGCACTTGTCCTATCTCATTTTTTATCTTTTCTTACAGAAGGTGTCTGACCAGGGTCAACCTTTTTCCTCTTAGTGGCATGCTCCTCTATATCATCTCGCAGGGATACCTCAATCAGGTCTATAATATGCCCTTTCTCTCCCTATATCTGAGCTTCCTCTGAAATATTCTATTGAGTTTTGTCAATTTGAGGTGGATGGGCATATTCTCCATCACTATCACTCTCATATTCAGACTCTGAATACTCAAACTCTTTTCCCCCTTTCTTTGTATCTAAAACTTTGTCCAACTTCTCACAAAGTGTATAAAAGTTATCAACCATAGCCTTGATCTTATCAAAATATGGTAGGTCAGGGTAAAATCCTCCAAATGATAATCCATTTCTTCTTATTTTCTTCTCTAAATTCAGTAACTCTTGAATTCTCTCTCTCCTAGTTCTTACCTCATCCTCATCAAGGATATTCCTTGTAACATCCTCCTCCACACAAAAACCATGTACATGTGTGTTTGGTATGGTAGGAGTTAGGAGCTTCCTAACTCCTACAATGAATCCTTCTGGGTCAATGTATCTGTATAATTTTTCTCTCATCTTGCATCTTTCCAGCCATGTACTCACTAAATCAATGGCACCCTTACCAATTGTAAACTAAGAATTTTTAAATTGCCTAGGGGTCAATGTACCCTTCCTATGCAGTGCAAAGTGCTCATTATCTGTCAACAACAGCTGTCAGATGAACTCCTTAGCTGCAATTCTGGATGGCACATGATAAGGTAGAACATGAGGAGGATGTGTACATCCATATACCCTTATCATTGTAAAATTTTCTTCTAAAAAGAAATCTCCCCAGTTATGGTCACCCTCCCACTTATCCACATACTCACAAGGTCTCAACAACTGCAGCACCTTTACTGGGAGTCTAGTCTTACTAATACCCATGCTCTGCATCAAGGGATATACAATCCAGTTCTCATATCCATAAAAGTCACAGTCCTTGCATGTATAATTCCATATTCTAACCCAAAATTGAATAGGATTGGGCCGGTCTTGAAAAATCCTCTGAGGGTTCAAATTGTTTACATTCATGATCCCATAATTGAAATGCAATAACAAATGCATCAGGATAGAATAATGTAAAAACCTAGGTTCCTTTTCCTTGGGATCTTTCATCTTCTTCTGCACAGATATAAACCCCTCATGCATTTTGTCAATGATATATTGTATATAGTCATAACTAGTGCTAGAATGCACATCTTGCAAATCTAACACCATCAATAAAATTCTAGAATTTATTTTCTCTGCTCCTCCATCTATACCCAACACTCTACACAAAGCATAAGCAATGTACTTAATATAGAAATGTAAATCTTTAAAACATTAGGGTGCAGTTCCAGGTATAGGGGTAATATGGTTTCTAACTTCCTTAAGAATATGCTTCTGCAATTGGTTTCTAGCAACCCCATGTTGTAACCTATACCTTTCTTCTTGCTTGGTAATATTAATTTTGGTAGACATGGTACTATATAAACCAAAGGCTTGCATGAATGAATTCCTATTCAAAATCAGCAGGGCAGTACCATCATTCTTCTTAATTGTCCTGGATAGAGCATCATAATGGTTGGAAAGACCTAGAAACAAGTCAACATCTACATAAACATTAGGGACAATTAACCTAGCAAGACCACTAGTCCAAGGGTTTGATACTGGGATGGCTTTATCAGAATTATTATAAAAATAGTCTTGTAACCACGGTAGAATATTCCATATCATTTGGCGATTGCGAGATTACCTTTAGTTTCTTGATCTTATGAAGGAAGGGAATATGCCAAAAACAAGAGACTTAGTGACTACCATTGATGATAAATGAAATCTAACGCTTGTCGGGTAATCTCATGATGAAGCTAGGATTAGTGAAAAGATTGGGAGACTCAGCGACAATAAGAAAAATGTAACCTGAGCTTACTGCACGGGTAAAGTAAAATATCTGTGGCTACATTTTAAAATAAAATCAAATTTGAATCTCAGATGTCGATGCAGATACCCATGCCTTCATTGGCTGTTATCTTTCTAACATTTAAAAATTCAAATATCTGATTCTCAGAGTTTATAGCGGTGACACGATTTCTCAGGAAACAGACGGGTAGATGGATGGGCCAACTTCTCAGAGGTAGAGTTATGGTGATGGGAAAGATATTCAGGCCTATATAAGATATTTATGAGCATATTTCCAGATGCATTAATATACGAATCGACAGGGTTAGGGTTTCCAATTATTTTATGCAAATCAATTGTAACCCTAGATCAGATTGTCTCCTGAGCTTGCATGCTAGAGGAGTAGTGTATATAAGTTAGTTTCAGAGCTTTTTAGCAAGAGGAATTTGAGTTGATGAAAATTATATGTGGTATTTCTCTTCCCTTTAGTTTTTAGCAGTTGTAACTTTTTCATTGATATTCAAATATTGCAAGGTATTCTGTGACATCTTTTCTGCCCTCATGTCTTCCTTGTCTGAACTTCTCTTATTGAATTAACTATATTGAATGTTTTCAGAGATATATTAGGGTTCCTGAGCCTTCTTCCTTTCTTCAATTCATGTGTTATCTTGTGGATTATTTGATTTGAATGAGTTTGTGGATATTCTTCAATCCCTTGTCACTCTGTCTCATTCATGTACCTAGTTGCAGAAGTGAATGTTTGTTTGCAGGTTGTATTTTGTGTCTAAATTTCTTAGGAAAGCTATTTCTTATGAAATCTTTTCTTTCCTTGAATAGCCTCTTTTTATTTCAGACCTCTCTATGAAATATTTATGCAAACCTATTCAGAAAGTTGTGTTCTCCTAGACCTAAGTTTGTGTGCTGATCTCACTCATTGTGTTGTGATTCATATCATTTTCAGTGTATCACCTAGTAGGATAGTTTGCTTATTTAGTTATTTCCCTTCCAAGAATTCTTTCTATCCCTTTTCCCTCAAGAATTTAATTTCATGTTAAGAAGAAAATTTGGGTGATTATCCAAGAGGAACCAGCCTAGAATATGGAGGTCTCATCTCAGTTAGTAAAGGTCCCACAACCTGGAGATGATTCCCATGTGATACTAGATTATCAAGACTACGAGAGCTTGGCCTAGGGTGCAAAATTTAGTGTATAACACTAACCATTGATATAATGACATATTGAAGTCTTGTGTTGTAGATTTGTGGGTACAATATTCACATACAATTTTCTAGCACCCATCGTGGGACAGAGCCCTAGATTTTTCATCTTTTTGAGCTAATTGACTGACTTTTTTTAATTTTGTTTCAGGAGAATATCCACATTTGGAAAAAGAGAATCGCATCTGGTGTTCTGGATTGCATCTGAGATATCGGGGATCACATTTGGGAAATCCTTCATCGCATCTAGGGAAGCTCATATTTAGGGAGTCCTAGATTGTATTTGGGGTAAAGGCTCGCATTTTGGATCCTTACTCGCATTTAGTATTTCCTTATCACGTCTAGGAAATAGGATCACATTTAGGGAATCTCAGACTCGCATCTGGTTACCTAAATTGCATAATTGATTTGTTTTGATGACTAATCAGCTAACTTTGAGTGTTTTGGAAAATATGATCATTAAGTAGCCTAACAAGTTCTTGCAGGTTGTTTTTGAAGACTTCCTTCACCAAATATATGGAGAAAAAATGATAAAAACTACTAATGAGCAGTTTTGTAGGTTTCTTTCTCACAAAATTCAACTAAACATTTTCTTTTTCATTGCAATCTTAGGAACCTAACTTTGGTTTCTCTCCAATTAATAATTTGATTAGAGAAGTATGTTATTTTCCTTCATGGAAAATCAAAACCTCAAACATCAAATTAATTTTTGAATAGAAGTTTGGAAAAATAAACTTATTTGATCAAATTGTTTGGTTAAATTATTTTCTAGGAACATAAATTTTGATTTGAATTTGATTCTTAATCCAACTAGAGGATCATGCTCTTTTACCAAGTGGAAAATTAAAAACTCAAGATGGGGGATTAAGTGTTAATTTTGACAATTCATGGGAAAGAACATTGTCTTGTGTGCTTGATAGGAGAAAATGACATGGATGGGAGAGTATGCTCTTCTTCCTCATGAAGAATCAAAAATATAGACTCCTAAGTTTCCAATCCTCTTTAGTGCTTTAAACTTTAGAGGGTCTGTCAGTTGAGGAAAAAATCATCTGAGAACAACCCAAGCGAGGACAGGTGAATGCCAACCCTTCCATATCACTATAATGAAAATGCTTGCTTGAGATTAAAATCTCAGAAGACTTAATCAGTTTTATTCTTGGAATTATGACTATCATTCCTTGGACATTCTTAGATGATTTGTAGAGTGGAGCCACTTCAATCTTGCTTGCAAGACTACACTCATCTAGGTACTCATAGGCCTATACGCCTCAATTTTTCCTTGTGCAATTCTATAGGAGACAGTTATGAACGGATGCACAAATTAGACACTTTATGGTAGTGACCACCTGATTCACCCCCAAAAGGTGATAATATTTGTGTAAGGATGATAGAAACCTCCCCAAGATATTCATTATTTCATGCCCTCACTTGCATTTGGAGTCGGATAATACGACATCATGACTAGAGTCATTGTGTACTTGGTGATGGTCATATTTTGATTAGCATGTGAGTGTGTACTGGAGTCTACGATAAATATTTTCATGCTATGAAATTGGTATAGGAATAGGTGTGTTTGGTTCTTAATAAACATTCTTGATGTGGCAAAATTGCAATGAAAAGATAATCGCCTCAAATGAATCAATCCTTTGACAATCACAGACATTTTCACTACCTCAAACACTATGGAATTTGATAGACAGACCATAGAATCAAAAAAAAATTCATTATCTCCCAAATGAAGTAGAAAACTTAAAAAAATTCTATCAGAAGGCCACATTAGGGATCCTAGGTCGCATCCTATGATAACAAGATCACATTTGGTGAACAAAATCGCATCAAGTAAATCATGGCTCGCATCTAGTGAACAGGATCACATTTGGGAAGAACACAATCGTATCTAGTCATTTTAGGATTGCATCCCATCATTCAAATCTAGGACAGAGAGTACCTACACACGTGTTAGAATTTTGAAATTTGTAGTACTGGATACCCTTTTTGCTCTTTAGTCTTATCCTGTTGTTCTTGTTGGTCCACCTAAAGCTTTTTCTTAGTCAAGTTGGAAGCATACCTTGCATGCCTTTTAGGTCTGTCACTATTGATACCAAGTCATGTTTGTTAGAATTTATAGAATTCAACCACCAAGATCCACTACATGCAAAATAACCTGTTACAAAAGCAAAGCTTGGAGACAAGAATGTTTTGAAAGACACAATGTTCATTCAGAGAGGGAATAATAAAATATAAAGAGATCAATCCTTATAAAGGAGATCGAACACCAAGAAGGTGGAGAAACCTAGGTTGCATGAATAATTAATAATTAATTAATTATTGCATGGCTAAAGTTTAGCTTAAGTGAACAGGAGATAAAAAGGTGACTTAAACAGTTAAATCAATAATGGTTTAATTAATAAGTGAACATAGAAATACCTTTTTACTCTAACACCCCCACTTAAGATAAACTTAGGGAGAAGCTAAAACCTAGAAGAAACTACTGAAAGAAGTAAATTTGGGTCTCGGAAACAAGGATAGATTAGGTACCCAATCACAACCAAATCTCTGTAAAGTGGAGAAATAGATAAAACCACATGGGAAAAAACTCTACTCCAAAAAGAGATGGAAAAAACCATGCTAAAAAATAATGGCTCAAGAGACTCTCTCAAAATAATAAGTACAACCAACCCCCCCATGAGAGAGGATCAAGGCTCCAAAGCCTCCCTATAATGATAGAGCCCCTGTGTCGATGATCGGACCAATGTGGCTCCACTTTGGAAGAAACAAAGGCACTGGACAAAGAAGAGGAAACCCCTGAATGTGAGGAGAAACTAGAAGGCCTAGTTGATGCTCAAAAGAGAATGCATGAGACTCTTGTAATGGAATCTCCAATGAAGTTGGACCAATAAATGTGTTGAATCTATCATCTGAGAGGAGATGAATATCCTTGAGTATTTCCTCAACAACTACAATAGGTGGCTCGATGCATGGAGCGATAATGTCTAGCAAAGTTGAAGAGGAATCCTGATGAACAGATGTAAACTCAACATGAGGTGGAGGTGTAGAAGTCAGAACATTGATCTCAGGAACTATAGATAAGTTCAAGTGACCCGACTTCACTTCTATATGCTCTCATGAAAAAGGAGAGATATTTTCTGACAATGGAGATGGTGGACCAAAATGAGAGGAGTACAAGCAGGAAGAATGATCAACTGTCTCTGTAGCAATATTATTGCATGTCTCACTGTCTCTGATGTGTACTAAATCTGGAGTAAACTCAATTGTCCTCCCTGTCTCACTATGAGTAATCTTATATGTAGATATAAGGCTAGAGAAAAAATATGGAACACATAGTACATCATGGAATACACCATTATCAATGTCAATAGAACCTTTCATGCATACATTCATAACAGTGTTATTCCCCATTAAAATTTGTGGGGTAGGAGAAGCCTCAAAATAATAGAATAAACCCTGAGAAGATACCATATGGTGTGAAGCACCTGAATCCAGTAGCCATCTACAAGAGGGAGGTATATTGGTTGCACATAATGCATGACCCTTTCCTAAGTCCTTTCTATCTTTCTAAAGTGATGATGAAGAAGAAGACCCATGAGAAGTAGAAGAATAAGGAACATTAATGTGCCTCTTCTGAAGAAGAGCTTGCAAATTAGAAGTTTTCTTGTCATATTCATCTATCTTCTTCTCATAACAATGAGACTCATCATGAGTGCCCTGTTTACAATAAACACATTTAGGTCTTTTTGTATTCAATTTTTCCCCCTAAGGAGAAGGTGAGACAAAGGAGTGTTGAGAACTATAATCCTTCTTAGACTCTATGGTTGATGACTTTTTTTTCTACTCTTGCTTCCCTAAAGATGGGTGAGCTACCAATGCATGCTTCTGTGATCCAGTGAGAGAATCAAGCTAAAATAGATTTGCTTGCTCGTGAGTCAAACGATCACAAAACACACCAAAAGTAGGCATGGTAAATCTTGGACCCAAAGCATCCATGGTAGAATGGAATGTAGAAGAGAATATCTGGAAAGAACTACGAAGCATGGAAAGTATCAGATAAATACACTTTGTATCTGTCATATTCTTTCCACAACTATGTAAGAGGGACCTCATTGATTTGAATTTTGTTAAGAAATCCTAAATAGAGGTAAATGTCTTGGGAGCCATGGATGTCAATTTCGCTTTGATCTGAAGTACCCAAAACTCATTTATTGTGCCAAAGAGAGTCTGAAACGTCTCCCACATCTCAATAGGAGTATCACAACTATCAAGGTGAAAAAACAAACTATCTTAAACATGCAAAGAAAGAACACCCATGGCCTCATCCATCTTGTTTATGTGTTGCATGACCTCATAAGGATGAGTCAAAATGGGCTGAATAGTATCCAAACAAGACAATAACCCGCGTGATTGGAGAATCCTAGTTATACGGGATTTCCACAAATGATAATTATGTGGTGTGAGAAGCTCAACTAATGTTGAATCTGTCATGTCATACCTTAAGCCTTCTTTATTTTATGTTTTATTTTAGAACTAGATAGAAGATGCAGAATTTTTTGTGTTTTATGTGTTGGAGTGTTCTGGTTTTCTGAGATAAATGATAGAAAAACTAGAAAGAAACACCCCTCCCCCACAGAGAGAGAGAAACCAAACCCCAGTACAGCTGAGAAGCTAGAAGAAGAAACACTGAAATAAGGCTACAGAATAAATGGGTAAAATACCTAGAAAATTACCCCCAAAAATATCTCATATCTGAAGCGGGCTCATCAAGATCTTTTCGACGCCTGTTCGTGAGCCAAAAATGGAGTTTGTATGCTCATTCTAGAGGCTTGGAAGCGCTGAAAAGAAGGGCTCTCTTTGACTGGAAAAAAATCTAGTAAAATAGAAAAAACTTGAAATGAAACCCCTGCCAAAATCTCTATCTTGGAAACAACTTTCTGACATTATCTTGTTTGAAAAACATGGCCTCCGTTTGCTCAAGTTATGAGCAAAAAGCCGAAGACTGCTCCAAAACAAGAAAAGAACCAAGAAATCTAAATTGCCATGCAAATGTTTTTATTTTTTTATTATTAATTTTTTTTTCAAAAAAAATGGTGGCGTGAGTTTCGAGTCAGCACTGAAATCAAGGCAGCATGAAAATTGAGGCATTTTTTTGCCTCAAAAAATGTGTCGAGGTGGTGCATGCAAAAAAGAGGGCCCATATTTCAACTATGTTCAAATTGGACATGCCTTATATGAAAATAGGGGTTTTGGGGCATTTCGGACGCAACACAGGTGTTTGTTTTTGCTCAAAGTGCTCCAAAAAATAAATCCTCCCAAAATCCACTAAAATGTGAGAAAAAACTTGAAACCCTCGGAGCTCCAAAAACTTCAAAAACTCAAGAACGGGCTGCAATAGAAAGGCTCTGATACCATGTTAGAATTCATAGAATTCAACCACCAAGATCCACTGCATGCAAAATAACCTATTACAAAACCAAAGCTTGGAGACAAGAATGTTCTGAAAGACAAAATGTTCATTCAGAGAGGGAATAATAAAATACAAAGAGATCAATGCTTATAAAGGAGATCGAACACCAAGAAGGTGGACAAACCTAGGTTGCAGAATAATTAATAAAGAATTAATTATTGCATGCCTAAAGTTTAGCTTAAGTGAACAGGAGATAAAAAGGTGACTTAAACAATTAAATCAATAATTATTTAATTAATAAGTGAACATAGAAATACCTTTTTACTCTAACAGTGTTGTCACTTTACCAATCAACTCTTCGTCATTCTCATCTCGCTATCAAGGAATTATAACCCTCTGACACTGGAATTCATCACTTTGAAACATCATACTCACAACCACCAAACCTTGGACAAACACACTTGGACAATTTTGAAATCCTTTTGGCACTATTGGGACACTTTTGACAAGATTGATATCCCACTTTCATGGTTACCACAAGAAGTAAACAATATCTAGCTGACAATTTAGAAAGACCTCCAAGATTTCTCAAATTTCATCAAGGAGAGACATCTCAAACAAACTGTCTCTTTGATCAAGACTCACCTAAAATGGATATACCTAATTGAGAATAGAGTGTTGCCTTTGACAAGTACAATTAAGGAGATAACAAAGCTGAAAGAGATATTCAAGAGGAAATAAATCATGATCATTCTTTGTTTGACTCAGATAGTGAGGAAGACATTACCGAACAATAATATAATAAGCTCAAACAAAGTCGGAAGTTTCAAAGGACCTCGGCGAAAACCATTAAAGAAGACAAGGAAAAATATTTTATCCACCTAGCTTCTCTTGGAGTTAAACTTGCCAAAGACTGTGATGTCGAATGATTGAAAGAGGAACAGATACAAACACTCATCTCAATTCTCTCTAAAGAATTATATCAAATGCAAACAGAGCTTGCAACACTTAAAATAGAGAAGAATAAGCCCATAAATAAATACTCATTGGAACACATATGTTTGTTCCCATTTAATAAGAACTTGCAAATGGTGCCTTTTCCACCAAACATGGCAAGAACAAAGTATGAAAAATACATGGGAGAAATGGATCCTCATGATCATGTGAGATAATTTTGTGCATTAAGTATAGATTTTATGCATGAACCAACATACTTGATGAGACTGTTTCTGGGAAGTTTAGGAGGACAATCCATGGAATGGGTTTCTAAACTAATACTTAGTATACAAACATTTGAAGAATAGATTCAAATATTTGTCCAACACTACTCCTATAACATACAACACAATGTTACCATGATGGATCTTTGTAATATTAAAAAACAAACAGGTGAATCCTTCACACACTTCTTAAACATAGGAGAAAGATATTTGCAAGGTACTCTCAACAAATACCTGAATCAGAAAAGATGAAGATCTTTACAAACAAATTAGTACTTGAAATGAATTATTCCCTACAAATGCAATACTCTCCCATTTTTGAAAGAATGATAAAGAACACCATTCGTACTGAAGAGGTTATGGTCAAAAAAGGATAAATCACGCTTTATAGTGACAACAAAACCTTTAACAATTATAACAACAAGCCTAAATGGTGGAATAAGAAAAAAAAATGTTGTTAATTATGGAGTGGTGGAATCCTCCAATACAAATGTTAAACCAATTGTGTTTAATCTTACAAATAGTCTACAAGAAAACAAAGAGGCTAAGGCAACAACAATAATATTACAAACAAACATTGATACCAAAAAGAATAAGTCATGGGTATCTAGGCCTAAAGGAACATTTACTCCATTGAGAGAGTCTCTTGAGATGGTTTTGAAGACTCTCTTGGATAACAAAATCATTACTTTATCGAATTCAAAACCATGGGAATCGGAGGTAAAACCAAGAAGGTGGAATGATAATCCCTATTTCGATTTCCATAAAAATAAAGGACACAAGACCGATGACTGTGTCAAACTCAAGAACGTCATACAAGATCTCATCGATGGAGACAAGATCAAAGTAGAAGGGCACACATCTAATGAATATCACATGGCCTTTAATTAACCATTTCCTAACTATGAAAAAGGAGAAGCCTCTAAATCAAAAGGAAATTAAGTCAACTACACCTATTCTCATAATGATAATGTGATCAATATGTTGGACATAAAAGGTGAATCAATCAATATGATCACTATCAAAGGTGTCAAGGACAAATCAGCACACTCAAATGTTGTAACAGGAAGCCAATCATAGATCATAATTAAAGGGGTTAATTCCTTATCCAAACAAGCAACATCATCTAAACCACTTGTTGTCATAATTCCAAAACCAGCAACATCAAGACAAATGGTTCCCACACCATCTACTAACTACAACTTGGTGGACCAATTGCAAATAACCTCAGTTAAAATCTCTATATATGAGTTATTAAATATCTCTTCAATGCATAGGGAAGTTATTGAACAAGCCCTATATACAACCAATGTTCTGAAGGACATAGATATAGACAAATTCTAGGCAATAGTCAATCACATATCAGCTCCCCGTTACCTCTCTTTTTTTAGAAGAGGATGATAAATCTTTGACACATCCCCATAACCAGCCCCTGCACATTGAGGTTTTTATCCATAAACACCATGTAAAACATGTATTGATAGATGGAGGCATGGGTTTGAATATATGCACTCTCAACCTGGTCAAAGCATTGGAATTTTTATAACACACAATTGATTCAAGGAGTAAGATAATCATTAAGGCCTATGATGAGGAAGAAAGGTCATCCAAAGGACTAGTTGTTTTACCAATAATAATAGGACCAATAAAATGAGATGTGATCTGTCAAGTTCTTGATCTACCATTGGCCTATAACATACTACTAGGGAGACCATGGATACATGAAATGCAAGCACTGCCATCTACTTACCACCAATGTATCAAATTCCCACACAATGGGGTGGAAGTAACAATTCCTGCAGATTCAAGATACACTTGCAATAAAATCAAGGAAGATAGTATGGTTCCTCACAATAAGGAATTTCCAAAAGATTTCCCACCTGAAACCTCCAAAGACATGGTGATGAGAAGATTTGGAAAAACATTAAAACTTGAAGAAACTGGCATGGGGCAATAAAAATTGGATAAAACACCATCATTGGCTAACATTCACGTATCTCCAAGATCATATGGAAGACCCTACCCATCCTTTACACCTTCCACCTCAAAAGAAAGATCTATTTGTGAACCAACTGGTATGGTTAGAGCCATAACCTCCCAAGAGGAAGAAAATGAAGACAAAGCAGACTTGGCATGGCTCTATAAAGAGGCAAAGAGAAAAAAAATGAAGTAAAACATGTTGAGATATCTCTTGAAAAATATGGAAAAGGTTATGACCTTCTCAAAAAAATGGGATAAAAAGGGAAGGTACCTTTAGGAGATCAAGGAAAGGGACTCATTAAGTCAATTCATATGGAATTCAAGAAAACTAAGGATAAGACAAGATTGGGTTTCATTAGCAAATCAGAACATCCTACCTCAAGAGAAGGTTTATTCTTTGAGAGAGGAAGTGATGAAGAAGAAGAACAAGCTGAACCCATACCCTTCACATATGAAAGAGAAGGTACAATATTTGGGTTTGTTCTCTATTACAGCCTATAATGAGGCCTCTGGGAAATTTGGGTCAATGGGACCCACAATTTTATGGACGAATTTCTTCTGAGCCTCATTCTGCTCTGTCAGGGACTTGATAGTTTCTTCATCTTTTCTCAGGAAACCTAGAGCATGTTTGTGTTAGAAATAAGGTGTCTCAACCTTGGATAATTCCTATTCTTATTATTTGTTTTTTAAAATGTATTTCTTGCAAATAATGTAATTAATTATGAGTGTACATGTCTAGTTGGCATGTTGATGTGTCACTCCACTTGATGTGTCGGCATCTTGAATTGTGTGTAAGGAGATCATGGTTGAAATAGTTATGATAGATTCCTATGACACGTAAGAGCTATTTCTAGAAGATTCAATGATGGGTGAAGACATGAAAGACATGTGGAAACTGATAAAGTTGAGTACTGTACACTCTTCCACAATACGACTATCTTTCAAAGTTGCCCTAAAAAGGAAAGCGCATGATATAAGCATTTTTTAGGGTTGCAGACTGGGATAAAAAAAAGAGTGTATTGTTGGTATGATCTGGTGCTACTAGATTTGTCTTTGAGTGTTGATTGTCTCCTGAAAGAACTTGCATTGCAAGTGTGTTGTAACCATTGTGTTGAAGATAATACATTATGCAAGTTTCGGAGTGCTGGGGTTTTTTACCGAAAGGTTTTCCCTAGGGTAAATCATTGTGTCATTCTCTATTTTCTATATGCATGGTATATGGTTGTAATATCTTTGTTAAAGTAGTTAACGAATCTGAAACTGTAAGGATTTAAAATAATTTGCACAATACTTTCCTTTAGAGATTAGTGTAGGAAGTTGTTTCCGCACCTGAGTTTCCTTACAAGTGGTATCAGAGCCTGATCAACTTTTGATCCTAGTTCTTGGGTAGGGTTTTTTGAGCTAATCTCAAGTTAAGTGGGAGTTTTTTGTGCAGAGAATTCTAAATCTTATTTGTAGATTGAGATGGCAAGTTCCTCATACAGTAGAATGGAGGAGGAGATATTTAATGGCAGTAATTTCGAGTTGTGGAAACTCAAGATGGAAGACATGCTTGAAGACCGTGATCTATGGGAGGCTACTTCACTTGATGTGAGACCTGCAGTGATATCTCCAGCGGATTGGGAGATAAAGGATCAGAAGGCTAAGGGTCTCATTAGACTCTGTCTAGTAGATGTCATTCTTCTGAATGTTCTTGATGAGACTACTACAAATTCTTTGTGGAAACGGCCTGGATCTGTGTATCAGTCCAAATCTCTGGTGAATAATTTTTTCCTGAGAAAGAATTTGTATTCTTTAAGAATGGAGGAAGGTGGATTCGTAACTGATCATCTCAATGCATTCAATTTATTGATTGCACAGTTAGCATCATCCAGTGCCAAGATCGAGGAGGAGGATCGATGTATGACCCTACTTTGTTCCTTGCCAGATTTGTGGGACCATCTTGTGATGGCTCTTGAAAGTACTATAGTCACATTCTATATGGATGATGTGGTGTCTTTGTTTCTATCTGAGGAGATGTGAAGAAAGACTTTGGATTCATCTAAGGAAGCCCTTGCTATTCGCGGGAGATCCAATGAGAAAGGAAAGCAGAATGATAATAAGTCAAAGAAGGGCAGATCCAAATCCCGTGGGAGTTCTAAGACTCCTGGAAATTCCAAGGTGAAATGTTGGAACTATGATAAATTTGGATACTTCTAGAGGGACTGCAAAGAACTAAAGAAGAAGAAGAAGAAGAAAGGCTCAGATTCATCTTCTGAAAAATCTCAAGAAGATGGAGATTCTTTTATTGCAGCTTTGGCAACCCATGCATCTGATGATGTGTGGTTGGTAGACTCGGGTGCTTCTTTTCACATGACCTCTCATCGAAACTGGTTCTCAAATTGATGGTGGAAAGGTGTACTTGGGTGATGATTCTCATCTAAAGATAGTTGGATGCAGAAGGGTCACTATCAGATTTCTTGATGGACGAGTAAAGGGAATCAACAAATTTATGCACATTCCAGGTTTGGCACAAAACCTATTATCTATAAGTATGTTGAATGATTTAGGTGTGCAAGTTGTCTTTTCAAAAGATGGATGCAAGATGATGAGAGGTTCTATGGTGCTCACTAAAGGTACTAGGAGAGGTACTTTGTTTTAGCTTGATGCATGCATTGCTCAGTGCAATAGTTCTTCTATTTCAAAGAAGAGAGTGGCTATCACTTCATCCCCACCATCTGAACAAGAAGTAAAGAAGATTGTGGAAATGGGTTCTGATGGTAGTGCAGTAAGTGTACCTAAGGGTGCAAACACTTTGGAAGGAAAGATTCCCGTAGAAAAGACAATGTTGTGGCATAAGAGATTTATTCACATTGGTGAGAAGGGTCTTAGGACCTTGAAAACTAAAAATCTCGTTGAGGGGATAAATGATTGTAATCTCGAATTTGATTTTTGTGAACACTGTGTTTATGGTAAGAAAAATCATGTTCAGTTCTACTCCAGTTCTCACAAGTCTTCTCGACTTTTAGATCTTATTCATTCCGATGTATTTGGTCTTGTAAAAGTTCCTTCTATCTCTAGTTTTGTATATTTTTTTATTTTTTTATAGATGATTATAGTAGAAGGACTTGGATATATTTCCTGAAAAGTAAGACACAGGTTTTCAGTCGGTTCAAGGAATTTAAGGCTCTTGTGGAGAATCAGACTGGTAAAAGAATCAAATGTGTGAGAACTAATAATGGTGGTGAGTTTTGTTCCATAGAGTTTGAACAGTTCTATAAAGAACAAGGAATCGAGAGACATAAGACAAATCCTTACACCCCGCAGCAAAATGGAGTTGTAGAGAGAATGAACAGGACACTGATGGAGAAGGCTAGGAGTATGCTTAGTGGAGCTGGTTTAGAAAAAATATTTTGGGCCAAAGCTATGGCCACTGCTTGCTATCTAGTTAACAGATCTCCTACATTAGCTCTTGTTGGTAAGACACCCATGGAGGTGTGGTCTGGTAAGAAGCCTTCAACTAGATATCTTCATGTTTTTGGTTGTGAAGCTTATGCACATATTCCAAAGCAGAAAAGATCTAAGTTGGAAAACAAAGTTGTCAAATGTATTTTCATCAGATACAGTGTTGGTGTGAAAGGATAAAAGCTTTGGGATCCTATGACTAGTAAGGTGTTGCATAATAGAAATCTTATTTTTAGAGAGCTAACATCTTCTCCTATTGTGCTACAACCAGATGAAAAATAAAAGGAAAAAGATGTTGTTCAGTTTCCTCCTACCCCTGAGAAGACTGAACAGAGAGACCATGTTGGGTCTAATGATGAGGAGAGCTATAGCAGCTCTGATATTTTGGAAGAAGAGGAAGAACAACCTCAACCTCAACCCTTGAGGAGATCCATGAGAGAAAGAAAGCAACCAGAAAGGTTTGGTTATTCTATGTTAGATTCCAATTGTGCTTTTTCTTTGATTACTAACACTGATGAGCCTAGATCTATGAAAGAGGCTTTGGGCATGGAAGATGCAGGTTCCTGGATTGAGGCTATGGATGATGAGATGGCATCATTGGAGAAAACAAAAACTTGGGACCTTGTACCTTTGCCTAAAGGGAGAAAATCTATTGGCTGTAAATGGGTGTTCAAGAAGAAATTTTGTGCAGATGACAGTGTTGAAAGGTACAAAGCTAGATTGGTTTCTAAGGGGTATTCACAAGTAGAGGGAATAGATTATGGTGAAATATTCTCTCCTATTGCAAAGTTGACATCCATTAGATTTATGTTATCTCTTGCTGCATCATATGATTTAGAGATAGAACAGATGGATG
>MU224545.1:1796841-1823531 GCA_018584345.1 Thuja plicata
ATAATGATACATTTATCTCACACAATACAATGAGGATTATTTGATTATATTTTAAATAAATGGTAGCAACTAGATACTATAGAGTTCCCTTAAACCCATAAAATATTTTCATAGTTAGCCTAATAATATCCTATAAGAACTCTATTTTCTTTAAATATAATTATTTTCCATGCTCATTAATGAAATTTTGGTTATTGCTTGAGATTCGCCAATATTTTCTACAAAAAAATTGTGATTAAAAAATATTCGTAAATACAAATAATTTGTTTTCCCAAAAAATTGAGAGATTCGCCAATAGGAATTAATTTTTTTAAAATAAAATGAAAGATTCGCAAGGATTTTATATATTTTTCAAGAGGGTTTCTTAAAGTTATCCCTGAATGAAATTAGAATAAATACAAACTGGTTATCTATTTTTATCAACATGTGTAGTAGGGAGTATGTTCACACACACACATATTATATAACCTCTTAAATTGAAACCTTTTTACAAAATAAATGGTGATCAAATTTAAGAAAATGTTTTTTTTAAATGTTTGTATAAAGAAAATATATATTTTAAAGCAGTTTTCGGGGGGCACAGGCCCAAGCCTCCACCTCACCCCCGCCTATTTTCTTTTTAGAAGGGGCACAACTCCCACAGTGAAACCATAGTGGGGTCGTCGCGTGACCTCCTTTGTGGTAACACAGTGGCGATGCAGGGGGAAACGACCCCACCGTCGTCACCACTCCTCCTACTTTTTCCATCCCTGCGCTATATATGGGACCCGCACCGCTATGGTGTTCCCTTCGTTCCACCTCCCATGTCATTATTCTCTCGCATAGCTCCCATGCACATCCTTTTTTCACCCATAGAAAAAAAATACCACCCTCAAACCCTAGTCGTGGATTCCTCTCCCATTTGGCCTTTAAAAACACAAGCCTCTACTTCATCAAACAAATAAAATATTAAAAGGTACTCTGTAATAAAAAAATTAGAAAGGAGTGGTAGCTTAGATTTTATAAAGATATAAAATTCTTAAGGATTAGGGTTTAGATTTTTCTTTAAATCTTCTCTTGGAAATAGATTTCAAAGTTTATAAAAGCAGACATATAGTTGCCTTAGTAGACTTAAGATCGATTGTGACTTTAGAAAATTTAGATATTTCTTAAATTATAAAAAAAAGAGTTTAATTAAGTTGGAGTTACAAATTAAAATTTTAATATTATTTAATACTTCTAAACATGATATTAATTTTAACTTTTATTAATGCTTATATGATAATGGTTTATTGTACTATCTTATAATATTAACTCATTTAGGATTTGAATATTGGATTTACAAATTAAAATTTTATTAATTATTAAATCTTAATCGATTAGTATTTAAGTTTTAAGATAAAATCAATTTGTTAAATATTATTTCTTTTAAGTTAATTTATTAGAGAAGTAATCGAATTATACTATGTTAATAAAATCGATAGAAAATAAAATGTTAAATTTTTCACATTATGATTTGTTAAAAATATTCTTGGAGATTAATTGGTTATTCTTTTTTTTTTAAATATCAATTTAATGAGACTTTTATATCATTGTGACCTTTTAAGGAGAACATTTAGAAAACGATGAACTTAATAACTAGGTATTCATATCGACTTTATTACTAATATAATTAATAATCAAATGAGTAAGGTTATCATTAATTAAGTTCATAAATCAACTCTTTTTAACCTTAGATTGAGCTTAATCGAGATGGGAAGTGTTATAATGATTAATTAATTTAGGACCAGTTATGATATAATCACTTAGGGGTTTAAATGTAGTTAAACTTGGTCAACTCCTTGTTTACCCTAAACACCTCTGCTAGATAACGATTAGTTATTTAAATCAGCCTTGAGGGAGTTTGACCCAGTCATGATGGTCATGATGCCCCTCAAACTTGTTTAGGTTTCTTAACTTATAACTGTAAACCTTAACTAGTAGTCAACTTCGAGACTTCCATAGGTGCAACATAGATTACTTTAAGTCCTTTTAAAAAAATTGTTGGTGTATTTTTGCCCAACTTTTGGGCATGATAGGTCCCTAATGTATTTTAGTATTCAAGTGGGTTTGATTTGGGAAGTGAATGTGTTGAAGATTAATGAGCAATAGAAGACCATGCATCTTCATGTGACTGGTCACGATGTGTGAAGAAATTTGGTTGCAAAGGTACAACCCATTGGAATAGACCCAATCCAATGGTGGAATTGTTGATTTGTGACCTATAAAGGCTTAGTGCAGGAAGTAGTTTGTGGATTTGATTTCATTCAAGGGGGTTGATTTATAATAGTGACCTAATTGCACAATTAGGCCTTGGTTAGCAGTCTCAAGCTGGTTTGCATCCCTAGGGGAGCAACCTTAAAGAAGGATTTTTCATACATCTCCTTAGAAAATGATCCTCCACTTGGTAGAAACACAAGGAATTAAAGGGACACCTGGTTATAGATAACCTTACTTGGGATGCCTTTCTAGAGTTATTCAGAGCCAGGTGTCTCTCAGAGTAGTTCTGGCAGCTTCGCATAGACAAATTTCATGATCTTCAGTAGAGAGGACTTTCAGTAGCCTAGTATGAGGGAAAATTTATTGATATTTTCCCTTATGTGGAGTATATTAGAGATGAGAAGCTAAAGTTCAACTGATTCATTAAGGGATTGAATCCTATTATAGTAGGTATAGTGTGCATGGTACCACTAGGAGACTTGTGTTTCACTATTGGTAGAGCCTTGTTAGCCGAGGAGATAGTTAGAGGACCACATAATGCATGAGGTAGGTCACAGAACCATAATCCCACACCTCAAGCTTTAGGATATCAGATACCCTAATGGAAGGGGAATCAGAGATACTCATCGGGTTCATTTAGAACCACTCACTCGTAGCAGCAGCAGTAGTCTCAACAAAGCTAGAGATAGATGTCACCTAAGGGAAAGTAGGGATCTAATCCCAAGTAGTGGCAGACTCGGGGCCCTAGGAGAGACCAGAAACCCTAGGCACCCTACACACCTCTAGCATGGACTCAGTAGTCCTTTAGGGGTAGATACAACAGGTCCACTAGGACAGGAGGTTCATGGTATTCTAGACCTCAAGAAGTGCAGATTCAGGCACGTGGACCTTGTTACACTTGTGGTGGCATTGGGCACATTTCTAGAGAGTATCCTCAGGGAGGAGTTAGCGAGAAGCTATGTCAGAGCCTACAGTTTGAGACATGGGCAAGGACCATAGAGTATTTGCAGTGGTTGATAACCACCAAGTAGAGCATCTGTCCATAGTCATTGAGGCCATAGGTATGATTGGAGGTAGTAATGTTTCTATCTTATTTGATACATGAGCTAATGAATCTTTTATTTCTCCATTGGTGGTGGAGCATTGCGGGCTAGTGGCAACTAGGATAGATGTTAGATGGGAGGTAGAGTTAACCTCGGGAGCTAGAGTATCTATTACCTCATTGGTTAGAGACTATCAGATTCAAATCGGTGACATAACCACCATCGTAGACCTCAGAGTTAATCCTCTTGGATCTTATGGTCTTATACTTGGAATTGATTGGTTATATGCCCACAAATCCAAGTTAGATTATCATCAGAAGATGGTAGAACGCTTGGATGATGATAGTACTACTACAGTGATTTTAAGAGTTTAGAGACCTATGTCCCTTTGTGTGATCTATGTTATGTCTCTTAAGTGATGCATGCGAAAGGGATGTCAGTTGTATGTTATCACCATCAATGATAGAGAAGATGAGACGGAGAAGGAACCCTCACTAGATGACCATCCCATTCTTCAGGAGTTTGCAGATGTGTTTCCGTCAGAAATACCTGGTATGCCTCCTTGTAGGGGAATTGAATTTCACATAGATCTTGTACCAGGAGTAGAACTAGTTTCTAGAGAGCCTTATAAGATGAACACTAATGAGATTAATGAGCTCAAGATACAGCTTGAGGAACTATTAGAAAAAGGGCATATTCATCCTAGTGTTTCTCCTTGGGGTGCACCAGTGATCTTATTAATGAAGAAGGATGAATCTCTTAGGTTGTGCATGGATTACCATCAGTTGAACTGATTAACCATCAAGAATCGGTATCCACTTCCTACGATTGATGAGTTATTTGAATAGCTCCAGGGTGCCCAAGTGTTCTCAAAGATAGACCTTAAGTCAGGGTATCACTAATTGAGGATAGTAGATAGTGATATTCCCAAGACCACATTCCACACTAGATATGGCCACTATGAGTTCATTATGGTTTCATTCGGTCTTACAAATACTCCATATATGTTCATGAGTCTCATGAATGGAGTATTTCTACCTTCCTTGACAAGTTTGTAGTAGTGTTCCTCAATGATATTCTGATTTATTTTAGAAATGAGAGAGAACATGAAGAGAACTTGAGATAGGTCTTGAAGTGTCTAAGGGATAATCAGTTGTTTGGCAGCTTGTCAAAGTGTTCATTTTTTAGACCAGATGTCAAATATTTAGGACATGTCATATATGATGATGGGATCTTAGTAGACCTATCAAAGATAGATGCTATTATGGATTGGCTAACACTTACCACTGTGACCGAGGTGATAAGTTTCAGGGTTTAGCCATTTATTTCAGACGGTTTGTTGAGGGATTCTCTCGAGTGGCACACCCCATCACTTCTCTTTACCAAAAGGGAAAGAAGTTTGAGTGGACTAAGAAGTGTGATAGATCCTTTTAGGAGATGAAGAGAGCACTTACCAGTGCACCAATTCTTTCTATGCTAGAACCTTCAATAGATTTTTTTGTTTGCACAGATGCTTATTTGGATGGTTTAGGAGTAGTTCTTATGTAGGATGGATGAGCTATAGCCTATGATTCTAGGAAAATTAAGACTTACGAGCTCAACTACCCTACCCATGACCTTGATCTTGCAATAGTAGTGCATGCCTTAGTGAGATGGTGACATTTTCTCTTAGGAGATCGGTTTGAGCTTCATTCAACCATCAGAGTTTTTATTATATCTTCACTCAGCCAAACCTTAATGCTCGGAAGAGAAGATGGATGGAGTTCTTGTGCGAATATGATTTTGATTTCATTACATCAAGGGGAATGAAAATATCATTGCAGATGCCTTGAGTAGGAGACAACATGAGCTTTCTTCTATGTCCACTGGCACAGATTTGAGAGATTTCATTCTTCATCACTTGCATTAGGATGAGAAGTATGCAGAGATTAGTGAGTTGATTCGATCTCATAAAACCCTTGAGGGCAAGTATTCAGAGTATTCATTGCAGTCTGAAGGACTCACAGAGGACACATTTATGTACCTTATTTTAGAGAATTGCATGAATTTGTTTATGGTAGAGGCTCATAGAGCACCTTATGCAATGCATCCCAAAGTTAAGAACATGCACACCATTTTGAGGCAACTTTACCATTGGCTAGGCATGAGATTATAGATTGTTGAGTTAGTAGCTAGGTGCCTAGAATGTCAGAGGGTGAAGGCAGAGCACCGCCATCCAGGTGGTCTTCTTCAGCCTCATGAGATACCCATGTGGAAGTGGGACACCATCTCTATGGACTTTATTTTTGGTCTCCCTATGTCATCTCACCGCCATGATGCCATCATGGTGATAGTCGACAATTTGACCAAAGTCGCTCACTTTTCACCCGTGCATACTACCTTCACTGCACCAGCAGTGGCATAGGTGTTCTTGTAATATAGTCATTCTTCATGGCATACCTCGTAAGATCATCTTATATAGAGATTCTCTTTTCAATTCATCCTTTGGGAGAGATTTGTAGGCAACTATGGGCACTAGGCTCAATTTTAGTATAACCTATCACCCTGAGATAGATGGATAGACCAAAAGGGTCAATCGGGTGTTAGAATATTTGCTATGCATGTATGTGATTGATCATCAGATCAGGTGGGAGGAGTACCTATACCTAGTTGATTTTTCCTATAATAATGGGCACCATACACTATTTGGTATGCCTCTTTACCAGGCTCTATATGGTAGACACTGCAGGACACCATTGATTTGGGATAGGATCAAAGAAAGAGTTTTCATTGGTCTTGAGTTGGTCAGAGATATGGAGCAGCAGGTAACCTTGACTAGGAAACGTCTCAAAGAGGCTCATGATAGACTGAAGAAGTATGCAAATGTGAAGAGGATAGATTGAGATTACTTGGTTGGAGACAGTGTCTTCTTGAGAGTGCAGCCACATAAGAGTCCAATCCATTTTGGAAAGGGATCTAATCTTGCACCTTGTTTTTTTGGACCTTTTGAGATCCTAGAGAGGATAGGACCATTTTCATATTGTCTATCCTTTCCACCTAGTCTGTCACGCATCCACGATGTGTTTCATGTTTTAGTTTTGAGGAAGTACATTTATGATGAGTCTCATGTTATAGATTGGTATGCCTTGCAGGTATATTCAGATGGATAGCTGGCTTTGGAGCCCATTCGTATATTGGCTCCACAGACCCTGGCTCTTTGAGGCGGGGAGCTAGACCAGGTTAGGGTCCAGTGGGATTGTTATGATGAGGTTACAACTTCATGGGAGGATGCAGCATATATGAGATCTCAGTTCCCCCAACTCTTTGATGAGCTCCATGAGGATGCTCATTCCTAGAGGGGGAGGATGTGGGGCCTACCCTAGCCCATCATAGTTCAGCACTATTTTCCCCTTACTATACTATTTAGTTGATAGTGATTCTGAGATACTTAGACTATTTGAACATATGTTATTATTTGAGGATTTGTTAGATCCTATGCTATGTCTATTCAACATTTTGATTATTATGTAAATTTACTTATGTGATGCCTTATGTTAGTTAATTAAGATTACTTATAAGATTAAGTTTTGATGATGCAGTATGATGGATACGTGTGTTATATTATCAGGATGTAAATTGACTTATAAGTTTATGTTTATGCATATTGGATTAAATGCAGATATTGTTTATGTTACGATGAATCATTGGATAATTCAAAGTGTTAGTGAATGTATGTTTGATTTATATCATGTATCATGCTATTCTTTATGCGGTAATTTCTTGGACTATTGATGTTTGCAATGAGTGTGTAGGAGATTGACCATGGTTCTAAAATGGGGAATCTAGAATGGACCTATGTAAATTCTGTAAAGCTAAGGTTCTATCTAGATAAAGAGACAGGAACCTTGTTGTTATGTGTTATATTTGTAAATGTAATATGCATGATTGTATTTAAATTTAATTTTGTAAATGTACAAATTAGTCATGCCTAATGTGTCAATTATGTTGTGTCACTTGACACGTGTATTTAATGTGTTGGAATGGCTAGTAAATGTGACTAGGGTAGGTATGACACTAACTAGAGGTTAACCTATAGAGTTCCCATGCTTACCCCAAGGTTGGGAGATATCAGATTGAGTCAAGTTAGTTGAATTTCATGGGTTAACTTCAGGTGGGGTTTAGGAGGCTCAAATATGCTTCCAGAAGGTAGTTAGGGTTAAATTTAACCACCCTACTTGGTACCCTAGGGGTTAAGGGTAAATTTTATCTCATTAAGAAGCCCATCACTCATTTATGACACCTCCAAAATATCTCATTTAGAAAGTGGCGAAAATCAGAGTTTAGGAAATTTGGTCAAGCCATCCCTTCTTTCCCATGTGAGCCTTTGACTCCATTTATGAGGGAGAATGCAAGTGGAGAGATGGGATAGGCTTGAGTCACTTACCCATTAATGATTTTCAGATATTTGTAGAATGGACGCCTTTTTAGGGGGATTTGGGAGGAAAGATATGGTTGTTCACCACTCTCTATTCTTAGAGACCTCTAGTTTTGGAAGGAGATTTGGAGAAGGAAGAAAGAATAAAGTAGGAAAAACTCCTCAAAATCATTGATTTTTGCCTTAAGCTTGGACTTTAGGTTGGTTTTCTTATTTAGAGTAACTTAGAGTAAATTTCTTTGCATGTGTTGAAAGCTTGGATGTTTCTTTAATGGAGTCTTATGCATTTGCAAAGAACCCCATTGATGTTCATGGGAGTTCTTTATGTTGTTTTGTATTTTATTTGTGCTATGTAATTGTGAAGGGAGTCTCCAAGGCACACTCACCCTGGGGAGGGTAGAATAACCTTGAAGGGGTGAAAGGATAGAGACAACCCTTGTGGTGTAGAGTCTCCCATGTGTGGAGGGACGTTCATGGGTGTTTTGATCCTCATGATGCCAAGCTTGCCTGAGGGCATTTGGGGGTCATAAGGAGCTAGTTGATGGCTTGAAGCCATGGTTCTAATTTTTGAGGAAAAGGGATGTTGGAAGTGGTATGATCCCATGTGTGACATTTTTATTTTTGGTTTTACTTGGCTTCTCCTCTTGGGTTTGGTCCACTTTCACCCCATGATATAGGTCTTTTGAAGACCTTTGTAAAGCCTTGGGTATGGGTGTTTTTATTGTATCCTTATAATAATTTTTGTTGCTATGTTTATTGCTTGTTTGTCAATACATGTTCCATTTCTATTTTTATGCAGGTATTAGTTAGACTTCAAGGGAAATATTTTGTTGGAGTAGTAATGGATATACCTCTATATGGTCTTTTGTTCTACCCATGTAGTTAATTATGTTATCAAGCCCATGATGTTAATAAGTAGCTTGGCAATTATAAGGAAGTTTGTAAAGTTGTATCCTAGTTTATTTTTTAATATATAATAATGGAAAGTTTTCTCAATTTCTTGCAAAATGATTTTTGTTCATATTCTATTTCTGGTTATGTTATAAATAGATTAAAAGAAGCCTTTATATTGTATAAAAGATTTTAAAAAAAATTGGA
This sequence comes from Thuja plicata, assembly GCA_018584345.1. NCBI lineage: Eukaryota > Viridiplantae > Streptophyta > Pinopsida > Cupressales > Cupressaceae > Thuja > Thuja plicata. The sequence continues at coordinate 1,805,635 of MU224545.1, forward strand.
TAGAAGTTTCAGATTTATATATGTTCTTTAGTTTTAAATCAAATATGGATGATTCTAAGCATTTAAAATATGCACATAGATTATTTCCTAAAGGTTAAAATATTCTTTCTAAAGCTATAAAAGTTAAATTTCAATTTCATTTATATATGTGTGTATATATATATACATATGTATATATATGTATATATGTGTATATATATATATATACATATGTATATATATGTATATATGTATATAATTGTGCAAAGTTCCAGTAGAATAAATATATATATATATATATATTGGTTCGATCATTAAATAAAACCTATAAATTTTGAAACCCATTATATGTTTGTGCATACATAACATTAAAATATATATTAACATATCTATTGATAAGTAGGAGATATTTTTCCACAGCAAGTCAAATTGTGATATTGCTATCAGGATCTCATGAGAATGAATGGAACACTTAGCACAGTTAAATCCTGATAGCAATAACACAAATTAACATATCTATTTATTATGATATATAAATGAAATTAGAATAAATGCAAACTCTAATACAAAATAGTTATCTCTTTTTATCAGCATGTGTAGCATGGAGTATATATATATATATATATAGCTTCTTAAATTGAAACCATTTTACAAAATAAATGGTAATCGAATTTAAGAAAATATTTGTATAAAGAAAATATATATATTTTTAAGCAGTTTTCGAGCGGCGGGCCGAAACCTCCACCCCACCCTCGTGCATTTTATTTTTAGAAGGGGCGTGACGCCCACTGTGAAACCATAGTGGGGTCGCCGCACGGCATCCACTATGATAACACAGTGTGGGTGCGGGGGAGGAGAGACCTCGCCACCGTCGTCGCTCCTACTTTCACCCTCCCTGCGCTATGGACGGGACCCACACCGCTACGGTGTACCCTCTGCTCCGCTTCCTGCACCATTCTTCTCTCGCGCAGCTCCCTTGCACGCCCTTTTTCGCCCATGGAAAAAAATGCCCCTCAAACCCTAGTCGCGGATTCTACCCCCATTCGGCCTTTAGAAAACACAGGCCTCTATTTCATCAAACAAATAAAATATTAAAAGGCACCGTGTAATAAAAATATTTTCGAAAGAAGTGGTAATTTAGATTTTATAAAGATATAAAATTCTTAAGGATTAGGGTTTAGATTTTTCTTTAAATCTTATCTCTTTGGAAATGGATTTCAAAGTTTATAAAATCAGGCATATAGTTCCCTTAGTAGACTTAAGATAGATTGTGACTTTACGAAATCTAGATATTTACTAAATTTTTTAAAAAAAATAGAGTTTAATTAAGTTGGAGTTGCTAATTAAACTTTTAATATTATTTAATACTTCTAAACATGATATTAATTTTAACTTTTATTAATGCTTATATGATATTGGGTTATTATATTATCTTATAATATTAACTCATTTAGGATGTGAATGGTGGATTTACTAATTAAAGTTTTATTAATTATTAAATCTTAATGGATTAGTATTTAAGTTTTAAGATAAAATCAATTAGTTAAATATTATTTCCTTTAAGTTAATTGATTAGGGAATTAATCAAATTATACTATGTCAATTTAAAATTGATAGGAAATGAATTATTTAAGTTTTCACATTTTGATTTGTAAAAAATATTCTTGGATATTAATTGGTTTTTTTTTTTAAGTATCAATTTAATGAGACTTTTATATCATTGTGACATTTTAAGGAGAACATTTTAAAAATGATAAATTTAATAACTAGGTATTCATATCGACTTTATTACTAATATAACTAATAATTGAATGAGTAAGGTTATCATTAGTCAAGTTTATAAATCAACTCTTTTTAACCCTAGATTGAGCTTAATCGAGATGGGAAGTGTTATAATGGTTAATTAATTTAGGGTAAGTTACAATATAATTGCTTCGGGGTTTAAACATAGTCAAACTTAGTCAACTCCTTGTTTACCCTAAACACCTCTGCTAGATAATGATTAGTGATTTAAATCATCCTTGAGGAAGGTTGACCCAGTCACGATGGTCATGATGCCCCTCGAACATGTTCAGGGTTCTTAACTTATAATTGTAAACCTTAACTAGTAGTCAACTTCAAGACTTACACAGGTGCAACATAGCTTACTAAGTCCTTTAAAAAAAATGTTGTTGTGTTTTTTCCAAACTTTTGGGTATGACAGGTCCCCAATGTATTTTATTATTCAAGTGGGTTTGAGTTGATAATTGAATGTGATGAAGATTAATGAGCAATATAAGACCAAGCATTTTCATGTGATTGGTCACGGTGTGTGAAGAAATTTGGTTGCAAAGGTACAACCCATTGGGATAGACCCAATCTAATGGTGGAATTGTTGATTTGGGACCTATAAAGGCTTGGTGAAGGTAGCAGTTTGTGGATTTGGTCTCATTCAAGGGGGGTTCTTTGTAATAGTGACCTAATTGCACAATTAGGCCTTGTGTAGCAGTCTCAAGTTAGTACCCTCAAAAGTGTGATCAAGAACTCACCTTGCATTATGTTGTAAGGTGTCCAAAATGGTATTTGGAGGTGAAGTTTGTTTGGGTAGTCATTTGAATAAATTGGAATTTGTGAGAGAAAAACCCTTTAGGTAGGGCTAGTAGGAGACTGGGCCTAAAGGAAGGAATCACCCTCCTAAAGAATTGGTGATAATAAAACAGTATTGGAATTGGGTTGTGCTTGTCATCTACAATCAGTCCTGAGTTGTTGAAGGAGTCTAGTTCATTTGTAAGGTGTGAAGTCTTTGTTGTCAATCAGGATTGTGCCTATAGCTAGATGCAGAATCTGGCCATCATGTTGGAACATGGAAACATTCTCCTTGGTGGATGAGAGAATGAATCTCTAGATTCTAGGCCGGTTCTTGTTAAATTTGACATATCACCTAATGCTAAGTGTGTATGTGGGAAAGAGGTAGAAGGATAATATGAATACCTAGAAAAATCTAAAGGAGGTGATACACCAAACAATTTGTTTGTAACTTTGAATGAATCAACATGAATCACAAAAATGTTAGTAATAACTAAGAGGGGGGTGAATCAGTGACTTCAAAAACTTTTCTTTATTCTAACCACCAATAAAATAAACCTTAGATTATTATGTCCCTTACAAGATGCATGCCATGAAATACTTATAATAATTAACTGTCTGTCAGTTTTCCTTTTCTGACCTTATTCTCCTTGATTATCGATAACCAGTAAAACTTATTTACCGACACTCAGTAAATATGCAGAGTATACCGATAAATCCAAAAATGCATATGTGAAATGTAAAATAGTAAATTAATAAACAATACACACATAACACATGGATTTTAATGTGGAAACCCTGTTAAGGGAAAAAACCACTGGGACTGGTACCCCAAATTTTCACTCTTCTAAAGTGAGCCCTGTTAGGAGCCAGCCCTGTTAAAGGTTACAAACACACTGTTAGGTGTGACCTTGTTAGAGAATTTTATACATACAGGTTGTCACTTAGTATCAGGCATCTTAGTTTGCTACCATCCTTGAATCAGCCTCCTTCTTAGACTGTCAATAGGCTTTAGGCAAATCTAGTGCTACTTTCATGAATCAACCTTTTTGGCACTCCTTGGGATGTACCTCAATATATAAAAGACTGTTAAATCCTATTATGTTAGGAGACTTGATGCTTCAATGGTTAAACTAAAACACAATGACCTGTTTCTAATGCAACTTGAATTGCAGATTTTTAGATCTATTTAAGTACATTACCTCTCTGATCAATGTATCAATTCAATAATTTGTGTTCCACACTTTCTGCTCTGTGATGTTGTGCTTCATTGTTCGTTGGTGTTTGCAGAATTCTTTAGATCTCCTTCAGCTTGATTGATCAGGATTGTATGAAGTTATCCTTCATCAGTTTCTCTTCAGCATCCTCTTTCTATTCACACCCCCTTTTTGTGATATAGAAATGAATTAAGCTTGTCTCTTATATACACATAATATTCATAGTTTCTTGATTCTTGATTCTTGGCATGAAAAACAATCCAACCAATCTGATTTAAAGCTTAACTCCTGATTTATCTCATAATTATCTTCTTGCCAACTGTACAAATCTTCTTTAAACCAATCACTTAACTCTTATTGAATAAAACAATGAAAACAACCAGTTAAGTCTATCTTTAGCTCTTGCCAGCTAGATATTTTGTCATTTTCTGAACTCTCTATTCTATCGGTCAACTCTGCAGTTAGTCGTCGGTGATAACTGCCAGTTCCGTTGGTGTGACTCCAGTCAGCTTCAGGATCTCCGTTCGTCGGGCATCATTATATTTTACTCGTCGGGCAACTTTGTTCTTAGCTTGTCGGGTATCCTGTGATTTTGTTTCATCGGGAAATACTGTCTTCTGCTCGTCGGGTATCAATGTGACTTTGGTTCTTTGTCTTTACCGATGGTGTGCACTCTGTCAGTGTTATCTTTCACTTAGTGAATACTTGACTTTTATGCATTGCAGAAATCTTAATCTTTGATCCATTGATTCTTTGAAGTCTTTGGCATTATATACATGACTGTACAGATGATATCAAGTTGACATTAATGACAATACAAACCATTAACTGACTTAATGCCTTGCATTATCTTCAACTTAACATTATCAAACATTTAATCAGTTATATGTCATCAAAAAGTACTCAAGCTCTCAATGCTCAGACAACATGAAACTACAACAATGATTCTATGCAAGGATCTGGAATCCTTAGCTTTGAAAGGGAAACTAGGTTTCACCAATTTTCACCAAAGAACTAGGACTCACAAGCAAAGACCTGTAATAATAAGTATCAATATTTGAATATGCAGTAAGGGAAATAGATTAAAAGAAGGATAACACAACCTAAAAGCAAGAAAAACCACAATATTGCACTTTAAACCAATGAGAAGGAACTGATGTATCAATATATCGATGTTGTTCAAACTCTGCTACAAAATACCCTTACAATACATTCACAAGTCTGCAATGTGCAAGAACATGCGAAGAAAAGAAGGTCTCCCATTATGAGGTCAAAATACAATGATATAGGCATCACATCTGAAAGGGTCGGATGCATGAAGAAACTCCATAAAATTAGGGGCAAAAGTATGAGAAACTGAAGTGTAAGTGCTCCAACAACTCCACAAAACCATGCATAACCAAAGTGTAACTCAAAATCCCCCAAAAACTGCTCCAAATCTCCATAAAACATGCATAATCTGTGGGGGTCGAATATGAAGATAGATCCCACCAAATCAGGGCCATAACTGTTATAAACTGTGATCAAACTATTGTAAAAAGGCCCCCAACTGCTGACAACTAAACTGCAACTGCAAATAGGCCCCAAGTGCTGTAAACAGTCCCTTAACAGCAGCAAAACTAAGCAAGAACATAACCACTCTCCTAAAAATGCTCATGGGATATATAGTCAACTGCTGGTTAACTCCTGAAAAGTGGAACTTATCCCAAGGTCAACTCCTAGACAAGACAACCCTCTAAATTGCACTAAAAATAATTAATAATATTTGTCTTATAATTGTGACAAATTATTATTATTGTTACAATGTAAACATGCAATAAAGAAAGCCTCCCCTAAGACCAATCCATTATCTATTTATTAATTATTAATTAATATTACCTTAGTATATTTAATTTTTAAAACGAATAATAAGTAATTTGTTTTATAAATTTGATATTTTAAGGTGATATCAAGTAATCATTAATAAGTAAATAACTAGACTTTTATTTATTTGTTTATTTATCTAACTATTATTTTAATATATTTAATTTTAAACAAACAAGTTTATTTATTTGTTTAAGACTAGATGTATCCAAGTATTATAAAATAATAGTTAATGAATAAATAAATAAATATAAGTACCCTCCAAAACTCAATCACTTTAAAAAATGTAAAGACTTTGAATAATTTATAATTATAATTAATATATTTAATATCTTAGTAAACCACAATATTCACTAGATATTAAATATATAAATTATAATTATAAATTACCCTTACGCATACATCTAATATTCAATAACTAATTAAACTTACAAAATACCAAATATATTCTTTAGAATTTAAAATTCTAAACTTAAATAATAAAGAAAATAATAATAATATTTATGATTAATATTTAATTGATAAAACTTATCTATTAACTATTAATTCTAAGTATTATTATTATTCTTATTATTTAAGTTTAAAATTCTAAATCTACGAAATGAATTTTTAAGTTTATTACAACAAAAAAAAAGTAAGAAGAAAAAATGAGACGTGAGCTTAACTTGGAAATTGAATTTGATATAAGGAAAATTTGAAGTCTGACTCATATCTGTGGTGAAGAAACCTAATCTCACCCTAATCTTTTCATTTGTGATTTGGCTTTGCATTGTTTGGAGAGCTCTGCTGCGACTGCCAAGGGTGGATGTAGGGTTTGAAAGATGAAACATTGTTTGTTGTTGCTTGCCACCATGGATGTTGCTACGTGTTTCTCTCCATTACTTTTATCTTTTTTTTTTTTCTGTGCTGGCCGCCTTCTGTTGGGGTTCAAAAATGGTATTTTCATTGCGGCTGCCAAGGGTTGTTGATGCTTGGGATATTCTTTAGCATGGAAAGTTGCCCTCTTCCAGTACTCTACATTTTTTATTTTAAAGCCATGGCTTCTTTCTTGGATTCTTTGATTGTTTGATGAAGTGTTACACATGGATGAAAACCTTGTTGTTGTGCTGGATGCCACCATGAATGCTAGAAGATTTGAAAATGTTTCTCTTTTGTCACTGTGGCTGAAAAAAAAAATTTCTCTTGAGTCCTTTGATGCTGCAACTCTTTCTTCTGCTAGAGATCTTTGTCTTTCTTTCAGCCACATTCAAAGGTTTGAAACTCATCACTTTCTTTGCTTTGATAAAAGAAAAAAAAATATTAATTTTGTCATGAGGGTTTCATTTCTGTTATATAGCCATTCTGGGTTTCATTTTTGCTGCTCTATGATGGAAGAAGAAAACTAAAACTGCCGAAATTACCTTTCCTTTGTAAAACAGCTAAAAAAAACTCCACTGTTGGCCACTATTTTTTATGAAATAAATAGAAAAAATCTCCTTGGTTGCTGAGGGTATCTCTGTAAACCTTCACATTTTAAAACACCACCAAGATGTATGGTAAAAAAAATGTGATCTATCTGTTGCTAAAAGAAATGGATTCTCTTTGTTTTACTGTCTTTCCCTTCACGAATATTGATATCTGGATCCTTGAATGCTTTGATTTTATCTCCTTTGGCTAAAAATAGCGTATGCTTTTTAAATTGTTCATACAGATTGTTGCTTGCAAAACAATTGGGATATGCATATTATGTTTACAGAGATTGATTCTTTAGTGTAACAACAAGATTGCTACAAAACACTGCTATTCTGAAAATTGATTTTAAAAGTGTGATCTAATAGCTCCTTTAGATTTGTCTTCACTGAGATAAAAACAAACTGTTACTATACCTTGTAAAAAACCATGTTTTCCAGCATCATACTTTTTCTTTTTCTCCATGTTGTATCATACTCTCAAATTTTGCTTTTAAGAAGATCTTCCATTGTTACAACTCCATCATTATTTAAGAAACATAACTGTATATGCATTCTTCCATGTAATCAACTGCAAAATCCAAACTTCCTTCTTTGATAAAATTGCTTTCTGCTACACTCTATTTCATCATGCTTACTTTAATAATCATTGTTGTTTTCTCATAAGATATATGTTGAAAATGTTGCTTTTCTTCTTAATGTTGTTTTCTTGATACAATGTTGTTACTTATCCCTTTTGATTTGTCACCCTTATGCTGAATTCATTATTACTTCATAAATCCACTTCTCCATGATCATACATTTATGTATAGGATAGATAACTATCTCATTGCTGAAACAACAAAAGTATTCCATCTTAACTTAACTACTGATGATTCTTGTCCAACCAACAATTGTTGCTTCCATTTAATTAATAGCATTCTATTCTTTATGGTGGATAATTGACTTTGCTATTATCTAGTTCAAATTCTGTTATAAAATGCTGATATGGACTGAATTTCATTATTTCTTTCTTTTCAAAATAGCCCAATACTTTGTTCAATTGTATAGCCTAGTTGTCCAAGAATTGATTGATCATACTAAATTTAGCTAAAAGCTCTGTTATCTGGTGTAACTGTGTAACAACAAATTTCCTGTCTTAAACCTAGGGCTGCCTAAAAGCATCAACTAATTACTTTGTTGTTTTGACTTGCAATTGGCTTCCCTCATATTCTCAAGTCAACATGATGAATTAGAATATCATTTTCTTGATTTAGAAATATATTACTATGTTCTTCTCCCTATATGATATCATGACTATTCCAAATTTGTCTGCTGCTCTTTCCTAAATAGTTGTCATTAGTGTCATGCATGTACATTGCTTTTTCTTTGTTTTTTTAGCTTTGCCAACACCATGAAGGATGAGGGTTTGAAGGAAAAACATGTTGTTGTTGTGTGCCGCCATTCTTTTGCTCTCCTTCTGTTGTTCTTGCCTCTTCTCAACTATTACTTGTTCTTTTTGTGGCTGCTCACTTCTTTGTGTTGCACTCTCTAGCTGCCTCCTTGTTGTTTACTGTATCTATTTTTCACTGCTATGAATGTTAACATCTTATAAAATTTATTAAAGATCTAATTCTTGATTTTATTTTGACACCCTCCTCATGTGTTTTGGTGACCCTGTTGTAGCAGCCCTCTTTCTCACCCCTGCTAGTATGTGTGATTGCATCTGAATGTTGGCCCATATAATATGATTGTCTATTTAGATAATCTATGGCTGCCCCTTTTAATGTTGACCAGAATATTGATTATGGACAACATTAATATGATCTCAATCATGAACATGGTAATAAATATGCTACTTTTAGCTGAAGTTAATCTTTTAAATAAATTCACAATGAATCTATTTTAAGAAGAGGATTCTTAAACATGTTGTAGTATCTTTTGATATGTTTCAGTTGTACTTTGCTTGAATACTAGAACCTCTTAAATTTATTCATTGATCCTTGTGTAGCAATGAATGCATGCTCTTTAAATTGATTACTTACCCTTTTAGTTGTAACTGTCTTTTAAGGCTATGTCAACACCTGTTGTTGGAAATCGCTATGATGCTTTGTCATTCTTGAATGTAAATATGATCTATATCATTGTTTCCCCATTGGATCAATAACTTGATAAAACAAGAATCGCGTAGTACTGCCTTTATGATGATAAATGGATTCACTTGATTGTTAACTTCTTCATAGAAACTAAAAACTATGCTCTATCATGACATGAATTTACCTCCTTGAGTGTAGAATTGATTTTCATGACAGTCAATACTTAGTAAGATAACTTCCTGTAGCAAAATAAGATAAATACCTTTTGTATCATTGTTGCAGTAGTATAATCTTTTATAGCAATTTTGGAAAATATTTTGAAATGAAAAGAGAACCTCCTTTAGCTTTATCCTTGTCTAGTTTTAGAGGCTGCAAGGTTTCATGACAGAATGTCATGTCCCTTCAACAGCTGGTCTTTTGTAGCATCATTAATCTAGTTGGAAGGTCCCATACTTATAATGTACGTATGCCCCCTCTACAACCTCTTTAAGTCCTCTGATCTTTGCCTCTCCATAACTTTAGTCGAAAAGTTTCACACTTGTAATGAATGTGCGTCCTTTCAACAACCTACTTGGTCTTCATGTCTTTGCCTCTCCATGACTTCAGTCAGAAGGTTTCACACTTGTAATGAATGTGTGTCCCTTCAATCAATTTACTTGGTCTTCATACCTTAATTTGTACATGAAATAAACAATGTTAGCATAAAAAATGATTTTCCCTCTGCCTTCTTCCTTCTCTTTTTCTTCTTTTAATGCTTTATCTGAGTAAGCATATTGTTATTTTTAGAGTAGTGTAGAGGTATTAGGAATGTCTCCATTGCTCAGTTCTTCTGAATTGACTCCTTCTTCATTCTGTCTTGCAGGTTTGTGAAAGCTGGAGATGCAGCCCAGATTTCCAACATGAAGTCAAAGATCACTCCTGCGTACAGGAAATGGAGGCTTTCCCTCTATCCCTTTACTTCTTTATATTTGCAATGTGTTTATTCAGATGTAGTGTTAATAGTTGCCATGACTTGTGTGGATCTGAATACATTGTACATATTCAGTAAAATTGAAATCTGAACATCATCATTGTACCATTGTAACAATAACATTTGAATAATATGTCATGAAAAAATGCATTTTCTTTGTACTTATATTTAGATTTGAATAAAAGTGAACAGATTAATCAATTCTTTATGCATTATGTACCTTACTTTCTGTATTTAATCAATTCTTGAAAACTTAGAACAACAACTTGTTCAATCCACAACCAATGTAAAATTAGTTTCCACTTAGCAATTTAGTATGCAAACTAAATAGGTAACATTTTTGGTGACCTCTCAGGGGTGCTCACCTGCTAAAAAACTAGACTAGTTGCCTTTTGTATATCCATTGGGCACAGAGTCTTTAACTTTAAGAAAAACAACTGATCCTTCTCAAACTGAAAACCAACTGAAAACTAAACCTAGAACTGAAACTTGTGCTGAAGCACTTAGAGAAAGAAAAACTATTAATGAACAACACCCTGCACTTCTATATTGCTGCTTGAATCATGTTTATGATGTGATATAGTGGAATTTTTCCCTGTATCATATGATGGACATAATTTAGATAATGATAAATGTTGTCCAAAAATAGGTATAACTAAACCAAAGGCAGAATGAGCTTGAACAGTAATCTCAGTGGTATGGTATAGGTGTGGGCATGATGCATATGATATGGGACAGCGGAAATTATCCATGTCCCATATGATAGGTATGGTGTTCATGCACGTATCATGTGATTGATTTTTTCTATTTTTGTTCATTCTGCCTTTGAAACTACAAAGCAAACTATCTGAAAAATAACTTCTCTTTCCACCACAATTACATTATTAAGGTATTCATCATTTATAACCAGGAACCCCAATGGGTTCTTGATTATGCATGGTGTGTATCTTCATGATGTGGTCCTGGTGGAAATAGAAGTACTAACTACTACTAACCAAAGAAAACTAACTACGTGCCAAGCACTTATTCATACCAACTAACTTCAAAAGAAATGCTTGAGGTGGATCCCATTCACTGGGATTTCTAAATCTTCTCCTTCAAGTGTAGACAAATGGAAATCATTGTGTGGTGTGGTGTCTATTATGATGTACAGACCAGCCCACATAGCATCAAATTTTGAATGCCTTCCAAGTCTGCTTTTCAATTCATCTCATTTCAAAACAATATCTCCCAGCTAGAAATTCTTGGGAGATGCCTTCTTATCAAATGATTTCTGCATTTGAGCTTGATGAAGCTCAATTTTCTACAATGCATCCCTCCTTTTCTCCTCTAAGTCATTCAGCTAAGCCAACCATGCTACCATAGGCTCTTCATCAATCATGTCCAACTGATACATAAAATCAAGTGCTAGAAACTCAACCAAAATAGGTAGTCTAGCTTCCTTACCATGAAACAGCATGTAAGGAGACATTCCAGTTGACCTCTTTGGAGTTATTCTATCAGCCTAAAGTGCTGATTTCAACTTCTCATGCCAAGAACACTGATTACCATCTAGGGTCTTTTTAATGATCTGAACCAGGTTTTTGTTGGTGGATTTAGCTTGGCCATTACCTTGTGGGTAATAATTTGATGATATATTTAGGTACACTCCTTTTTTAACAACCATTCAACAACTTGATTTCCTATAAATGCAAGTACATTATCTAAAATGATTAAATCTGGTATCCCAAATCTGTAAACTAAATCTTCATAGAAATTCAAAACAGTAGTCTCATTTGCCCCCTTGAGAGCAACTGCTTCTGTCCACTTTGTAAAATAATCACTGGCTATTAATACCCACTTATGACCTACACTCGAAGGTGGGTTAATGATACCAATAAAATCAAGACCCCATTTCATAAATGGCTGGTCCACTTGAATAGGCTGTAAAGGCAGCGTTTCTAATTTTTCTTTTCCCGCAAACATTGCACATTATTTGCATTTCCTTACCCAAGCATGTGAGTCCTTAAACACACTTGGCCAATAATAGCCTACTTTCATCACTTTAAGAGTTTTATCTCTTGGTGAGAAATGGCCTCTAGCTGACCCTTCATGGAATTCATGTAGAATATGATCAACCTGATCTGGTTAAATGCATCTTAACAGAACACCTTGCAAATCCTTTCTAAACAAAATATTATTCAGCAAACAATAAGGAATGGATTGTAATCTGAAATACCTCCATTTTGATCTTTCCAAACCTTCAGGACAGCGTCCTGTTTGCAAGAATATATCCATATTGTCTACTCAATCATTCTAAAATTATGGGATAGCAAGTTGTTCATCATCTTCTAAAGCCAAAACAACTTCAGAGTCATCTTTTGGAGTGTTATCTCCATTTCTAGCAAGTTGTTCACATAAACCCTTACCTCTTACCAGCTTAGTAACTTTGATTTCAATATCGCACTCCATTGCCTTGGTAATCCAGCCAGCTCTCTTGGTATTGAAATCTTTATTCAGTAAGAAATCTTTAACAGAAGGATGTGCCACCATCAAATTGATTTTATTGTTAGAAATCATATGTCTAAATTTATTTAAACTTCTTATTACAGCAAGTACACGCTTTTCAACAAATGAGTAATTTAGCTCATAATGTTTAAACCCTTGACTGAAAAAAGCTATTGGTTGTTCAAAACTTTCATCATTTTTTTGAACTAACATGGAAGCAATACTATCAATATTTCCATAAGCATATAAAATAAAATCCTTTGAGAAATTGGGATTTAACAAAGTAGGAGCAGTAGCTAATGATTCTTTAATCAATTCAAAACTACGTTTGCCCTCTTTCATCCAGCTGAAAACAATATTCTTTTTAAGCATGGTTGTTAATGGCAGCAATAATTCAGCAATATCTAGGATAAATCTTCTTACAAAATTAATTCTCCCTAAGAAACTTTGAAGTCCCTTTTTATGAGCAGGAAGGGGTAAGGCAAGAATAGCACTTACACTTTCAGGGTCAATGGTAATCCCCTCTTTTGAAATAATAAACCCTAGCAATTTACCTTCATGAATAGCGAACACATTTTTATTGGGATTTAAAGATATGCCATATTCCCTACATCTCTCAAAGATAATTCTCAAATGTTTAAAATGATCTGCTGCATTTTTTGAGAACACAGTAATATCATCAAGATAGAAAAGTACAAACCTATGCATTAAGTTTATGAAGGCTTTTTCCATAGCCTTCTGAAAGGTTGCTCCTGTATTTGATAAACCAAATGGCATCTTTTGATAAGTTATGGTCCCCCAATTAGTAGTAAATGTTATCTTAAATCTATCTTCTTCTTTTACCAAAATCTGGTTATAACCAGAGAAACTGTCAAGTAATGAGAACCATTTTGATCCTAAAACAACCTATAAGATCTACTCCATAGAAGGAAAAAGATGTTTATCCTTTAATGAAGCCCTATTTAAATCATGGAAATCAACACATAATCTAATCTCTCCATTTTTCTTTCTAACTAGAACCAAATTAGATACCTAAGAAGTATGTTTAATTGGGAATATAATATTGTTTTCAATCAATTTGTTCAGTTCTTTGATCATAGGGGGTTCTAATTTAGGGTTGATAGGCCTCTGCTTTTGCCTAACTGGTTTAGCCCCTGGTTCTAGCTTAATGGTATGCTGGGAAATACTAGGATCAAATCCTTTCAGATCTGAATAATTCCAAGAAATAATATCCTGAAACTCATTGCATAAATTGACAAAGATTTGACGTTCTTCAGGGGTACATACCTTGCCAAGTTTCAACACTTTATCCTTTGCAACAACAATTTCTTCATAATGTTCCTCCTTGATATGCAAGCTGGATTTTTCTTTTTTAATCTCGTCAATAGTATCAAACATTGATTCTAAGGTCACAAGACCTTTGGGCAACTTGTTTGTCCTTAACTGAATGATCTAATCTTCATACTGGTTCTGTCGTTTCTGTTGGTTTGGCTGTGCAAACTCAACCTCTTCTCTTAAAAAATTAACAATGTGCTGATCAGAATCAAAAACCTGCCAACTGTCAGCATTATTAGGTATAGCAGGCCTAACAATTACTTTTACATGGTTTAGCCCCTTATTATTGCTGATTTTAGTTGGAATATCATACTATGCACCAACTGCAGCAAGTCTATCAGCATGCTTGTTCTGATTTCTAGGTACAGATTGCAAGTTAAAAGCTTCCAAACCTTGAATTAGATCCCACACAACATGCTTATAACTTTTCAGAAAATCATTCTTGGTTGCATGTACATTCCTAACTTGATTCACAATCAGCTCTGAATCACCAAAGACTTGCAAACAGCTAATACCTCTTTTAATGGCCCACTTTAATCCACACACAAGGGCTTCATATTCAGCAACATTATTAGTATAGCTGAAAATAAATCTGAAAGAAGAATAATACCTTTGATTTGCTGGTGAAATCAGCATACAACCTCCTCCAACACCTATGTTGCTGCATGAACCATCAAAAAATAACTTCCAAACAGTATTAGACTGTTGTTCTGAATTAAAATCTGCACTTTGTTCAACAGTTGGTAAAAAATCATAAATTTCATGGATAACATAGTTGCCCAAACCTGGCTCCTCAACCTGTTCTTCTATAATTCCAACATTTCTAGTGGCCCACTCATCTAACAAAATATCAGGAAATTGATCTATTTGTGTTTTAGACTCACGAATAGAAGAAATGTCCTCTTGATCAAGTAATACAGTTGCTGATTCATTTCCAAAGCCAGCAATATGTTGTTCAATACACAATTTTGCAATAGGCTCTGAAGGAATAGTAACTTTAGTGTCATACCTAGAGCAAAAAAGCATGTGGGACCAATCTGCAGATAAATAGCCTCCTATTTTAGTAGTGAAATCTCTTGATAGACAAATGCAGAAATTGGGAGGTAAATCAATGATATAATCATCCATGGGTACTGAAAAACTAGGACATGCATGTAATTTCAAGTCTAAATTTCTTATAACTCCCACAGTTGCAACTGTTATCCTATCTAACTGGACTACCCCATTTTCAAGTGGTTCATAGTTAAGGCCTAGCTAATCTACAATCTTCTTTGGCATAACCGTGCTAGTGGCACCAGAATCAATCATACAATTGTGAACTAGGTGATGTCCTATAATAACTGTAACATAAAATGGTGGAGGTTTCACAAACTTAGATGATTGTTGGGTTGTACTTGTATTTGTAGCTACTAGAACTTTAGGGCTTTGTTGAGACAAGACATCATCAAATAATGACAGTGTTTGTAATGCCTCTTGTAACATATCCTTTTGGCCTGGGAGTGCCAAAACATCCCACATGGACAAAGGAACATGTCTCTTCTTTAAATGATCAACAATATTAAAATTCTGAACACTAACCTTTTGCTGTTGTTTTAAAGCAACTTGATCTTTTGTTGGTTGTGATTGTTGATCTAAAATTTTTTGAGTTTTCCCTTGCTATTTTATTTTAACAATAGGTTGTTGTACTTTATCAACTTGTTGTTGATCAATTGCAGCTTTAGTTTTTGACCTATTTCTTGCTGCTATAGGTCTCCAAACTTGATTTGGGTCAAAATTTGTTGCCAAAATAGCTTCTTCATTATTAAAATTAACCAAGGAAACATCAAGATTACCTTGTTGTTGTGGTGGATCACAATGTACCTCTGGTTGTCCTTTCAAAACATCTTACCTTCTAGCCTTAAGTGTATGCGGACAATTAAGCCAATAATGCCCATCATTGCATGTATTATACCATTCTAACTCTTATGCATAGTTGTTTTGAGGAACAACTACAATCTCTTGATAAGTACTAGGAGTTGCATAGTTATATGATTGACCAGCTCTTTGACCATAATTCCTTTGCTGCCCTTTAGCTTGCCTTGGCTTATTTGTGCTAGAAGCTTGATTTGTTTGTCTATTTTGCTGATAAGAAGTTTGAGGAGGTCTGTTGTATTGGCCTTGTTGCCTCTTCAAATTCATTATCTCATTACCATAGCTTTGCAATGTTCTCATCATGTTGTCACTTGTATCCTTCAGCTCCATAGTCCACTCCTTTATCTCTCTAATAGGAGTTGTAGCAGCATATTCCTCTGCTACAACTTGCATATTAAGTGCTAGAACTAGTGGAATAATAGCTATAGGTGGTAAAATAATAGGTACCACTGGCTGAATTTCTACACAATAAGGCATTGGAGGCCTTGGAGGTAACTTTCCAGCTTGTATCAAGTTGTTCTCAACTCTCATAGCAATATCATATGCATTTGGTAAAGTATGCCCTCCCATAGACTGTATCATCACTGAAATGTCACTGTTAAAATCCTTTAGGTAAAATAGAAATGCATAGTCTTTAGAAGGTTTGACAAATGATGGAATTCTATCCCAAGTTCATTGAAAACAAAAATTGAAATATGAAATATGCTCATTAACACTTCTTTTAATGGTAGTCAATTGTTCAACTAATGACAAATTATTTGATTTATCCTCACACTTATTGATCAAAATGGTTCCTAAGTCATCCCATGTTGCAACTAAATTCACTTCTAAACGTCAAAACCAAATTAAGGCTTTACCTCTAAGAGAAGCTGCTAATACTTTAAGTGCTACATCATCATGTGTGACTTGATGTAATTCACAAAGAGTAGAAATATCTTTAATATTCTCTATTGCTGAAATATGACCCTCACCATTGAAATACGTCAAACCTTTTAGTGCTACTGGTGGAATATCATGATGAGCAGCAATTTGTAAAGGGCTGCCAGCATCAAAAGCCACAAATGGCAAATTTTAAGCCATCTGTACTAGTGGAACTTGTTGCTGAATTATAGGAGGTACAATAAACTTGTTGAATTGAGTTACCTTTCTTTGATATGTTTTCAATCCCAGGATAGCAGTACCACTTGTGGATGCTACAACAGTGAAATGATCCTTTGCTCTTTCTTCAAGAACAGGTAATTTTGATCTAGAATTATCAAGAACACTTAAATCTTCAAGAAAACTAAAATCTTCAATAATTACATCATGGCTTTCAGAAATGGCAGATTGATCTTCAAAGATAGGATTTTTGAATAATGAAAAATTAGACTCCCCGAGAAAAGAGGATGATTATCCTGCAGCTTGAGATGCTCTGCTTCTTCTTGCTGATCTTTTACCTCTTCTGTTGGGCTGAAGCTCTTGATAAATGGACCCTTCACTATTTGCTCTTGTAGGAGTCCTTCTCATTAAGATAAATCTGCTACCGGATATGCAAAACTTTCATAATAGAGTCGCCAGGTGATGGTAAAATACCTTTTGTTGGTGCTCAAATCAACAGATTGGATTTCCTATGGACTTTCCAATCCAATGCTTGGAAACCCAAGTGATTTGGCCAACTAACAAGTCACAACCAAGGCAAGGTTGGAACTTCTGTAATTTTGGCTCTGCAAAACCAAGGCTGGTAGGCCTATACCTTGACTTATCCTTCAAGTTACAAGGCTTTGTATAGAAGATAAGAAACACTTCAACCTTCTCTCTCAAGTATGGCAAGGAACTTGAAATAAATATAACTGAAATCAATATATCATGAACTATAAACTGAAATACTTTAAGTAATTGAAACACTATTTAGTAAATGTGTATGTAATTTGAAATGAACACATAGATAAGATATCACAAAACTATAAACAATGAACTGAATAACTATAATCCAAATAATGATTAGACCAGTGCCTTATTCTACCATGGGAAATAGAGTTAAGATCATTCCAATCTTATGTTCAACCTC
>MU224545.1:1834271-1844657 GCA_018584345.1 Thuja plicata
GATATGGAAAATAAAATTAGGGAGTGGTGGAGTATTGAGGTGGAAGGAACTGCAATGTTCAAAGTGGTCAAGAAATTGGCCAACATCAAAACTAATGTTAAAAGCTGGAACAAGCACATATATGGTGGTATCTTCAAAGCTAAAATTAAATCTCAAATGGAACGGAAAGAAATTTAGGATGATATCCAAAGGAATGGGTTAATTGAAACTCTGAGAAGCCAAGAGAATACAACCCTTGCTGGTCTTCATAATATCATTGCAAAAGAAGAAATATTCTAGAGACAAAGATCTAGATCCCTCTGGCTTAAAGCAGGGGATAAGAACACAAGATTTTTTCACATCACTGCTCTAAAACATAAGGCTATTAACAGAATCCATTCACTATCTACCGAAAATGGAAAAATAACCAAAGAAGATGATATTAGGAAAGAAATGGTGAGCTATTTTGCTTCTTTACTATCTAAAGATCAGAGCATAGACATAGTAGAGCAGAGGAAATTACTAACTTCAATTACACACATCTTGGACTCTGATTTTAATTCCCTCTTAAGAGCTATCCCCTCAGAGGCTGAAATCAAGAAGGCAGTCCTTTCTTTTGAAGGAGAGAAATCTCCTGGCTCGGACGGGTTTCAGATGTTCTTTTTCCAGCAATTTTGGAGTGTTGTTGGGAAAAAATTTTGTTCTACGGTTAAAGAATTCTATGGTACTAAATCTATTCTCAAAGAAATCAACTCAATGTTTATTTCTCTCATCCCTAAAAAACATGGAGCAGATACGATGGATGGTTTTCATCCCATAAGCCTTTGTAATTCTCTCTATAAAATCATCTTGAAGGTTATGATGACAAGAATATTGATTTTACTACCAAGCCTCATATCACCTCAACAAAATGGATTCGTCCCAGGTAGACAAATTATTAATTCCATAATGGTTGTGCATGAGAACATTCACTCCCTTCAAGCCTCTAAAAAATAGGGTTTTTTGATGAAATTGGATTTGTCTAAAGCTTATGACAGAGTGGACTGGTCTTTCCTGTCTAAAATTCTTAGTTCCTTTAGATTTGATAATGATGTTATAAGATTGATAATGCAATTAGTCACTACGGTGTCTTCTTCGGTGCTGGTTAATGGAGGATCCTCCATTTTCTTCCATCCCTCCAGAGGGCTTAGACAAGGTGACCCCATCTCCCCCATCCTCTTTGCTATAATGGTAGAAAGTCTTGGGAGATCCATAGAAAGCATGGTTTCTTCTGGTCAGATATCTGTTCTCCAACCTTCTTCAGCTCAACATAAATTCTCTCATGAGAAATTTGTGGATGATACTATTATGATGGGAGAAGCTTATGTTTTGGAAGGCAGGAATATGAAAAAGGTTTTGAATAATTACACTAAAGCTTCAGGTCAATCTATTAACTGGGAGAAGAGTTCTTTATTTTTTTGTAACACCCCTGAAGTTAGACAAAGGAAGATTTCCTCTATTTTGGGATGTAAGATAGGGTAGCTTCCCTCTATTTATTTGGGTCTCCCTCTGTTCCTTAAACCTGGTGATGTCTTTTGGAATAGAATTATTGACCGATTTCATAATAAGTTAGCAGGATGGAAAGGTGCTACCCTAAGCCAAGCTAGTAAAGTCCAACTTCTAAAATCCACCCTTCAAAATCTACTAGTTTATGCCCTAAGCCTTTTTAAAATTCCTTAGAAATTTGTTGGCTTGATTGAAAAAATTTAGAAAAGGTTTCTTTGGTCTGAAGTGGAAGAGAAGAAGAGGTTAAGCCTTGTGGCTTGGGAGGTGGTGTGTAAACCCAGGAAATGGGGAGGGCTTGGAGTAAGAAGTATCAATAACACAAATAAGTCTCTGCTAGCAAAACAATGTTGGAGAATCTTTGAAGAAGAGAAGGAATGGAATACTATCTTCAAGATAAAGTACCACTTAACCTCTCTAGAGGAAGTGCTAAGGGACCCTTCAGAGATTAATGGCTCTTTTATTTGGAATAGTATTAGAAAAAGTAGGGATCTTATCAGTATAGAGGCTAGATGGAAGTTGGGAAATGGCAGGAAAATAAACTTTTGGACTGACAACTGGCTGAAGGAAGATGCTCTAAGTGAAAAACAGGAATGGAGGCCTGCAATGGTGGATTGTACTTATATTTTTGGAGAGAAGGTTTCTGATTACTGGATCAATGATAAATGGGTTGACCTAAGCTCCTTTGATGATTCGCTCCACCTGGTCAGCAAATCTTTGTCCCCCTAGTTTATTAAACCTAATAAAGAAGATTCTTTGATCTGGGGGCTAGAAGCTAATGGAAAATTCTCTGTCTCATCTACTTCTTCCCTTATGCACCAAAAGGATAACTGCTCTCCTAGCTGTAAGGTATGGAACAACAACCTTATTCCTAAAATTAACATGTTCTTCTGGCTTCTTGTTCAAAATAAAATCCTTACAGTGGATAATCTTCAAAAAAGGGGCATTAGTATGCCTAATAGATGTATCCTCTACTGCTTAGAAGCTAAAAATAGTAATCACATAATGATACATTGTCCCTACTCCTCTAAAGTCTGGAACTCAGTACTTAATGTCATTAATATGGAGTGGGTCAATCCTTTTAACTTCCTGGACATGGTTAAACAATGGAGCTATCCCCTTAAGGGTAAGGAAGCCAAAGATATTTGGAAGCTTATTCTACCCCACTTCACATGGAGAATATGGAAGGAAAGAAATAATAGAATATTCAGAGAAAAAATATCTCCCTTTCAAACTGTGGCTAACGGTGTATGTAGAAGTATCCTAGAAAATTTCAAAAATCAGCTTTCAAGTGATTCCCCTTACAAGAATTTGATTAGCATCAATGAAATTCTTATGAAGGTACAGGTGGAGAAAGATAGAAATCAAAATTTGAAGGAAAATACCAGATGGAGAGCCCCTCCAAATGGCTGGGTAAAAGGGAATTTTGATGGGGTGGCGAAAGGGAATCCAGGATCTGCTGGAGTGGGAGGCCTCATTAGGGATGAGGGTGGAAATTGTCTAGGAGTAGTTGCAGCTCCACTGGGAGTTTAGACAAACCACATGGCTGAAGCTATGGCAGCCCTTCATGTGGTCATATTGGGCAAAGAGACGGGCTTCTCCAAACTTTGGGTGGAGGGAGATTCTATGAATATTATTAACTGTATTAAAGGTACTTATGAAGCCTCATGGACAATAAACCATATCATTGAAAAAATTAAATCCTTATTATCCAATTTTGAAGATTACCATATATCACATGTTTATAGAGAAGGTAATATGATGTCGGATGGATTAGCAAACGTGGGTGTGTACTCTGATGTCACGCAATCATGGTGAGGTGAGGCAGATTTTAAAATGGAGATGGCTAGTCTTATCAGGTATGATAGGATGAATAGTAGTGAAGGAGTTATAAATAAACATAATTAATGACGAGGTCATCTTTAATTATTAAAAGTAATGTGTGTTATCATTCGAAGGAAACAGGGTTAATTAGACTAGTGACACCACACACTTTCTGGGTGTTAAATTTGAACTGGATTAATCATAACAGTAAAGTCTGCCTTAAATCTGTGTTCAAAATTGCAAAAGACTGGCATTTTCAACAAATGATGAGAAATATGGGAGGAGGCTTGAAGAGAGAGGAGCTGATTGATTGTAATAAATGGAAAGAGAAGAAAAAAGTATGGAGAAGATTGAAAAAAGGAGGCATGTCTCAATATCTAGAGAAGCTCCATGGTTGGGATACGGAGATAAAAAAATAGTTTGCAGAGGGTTGGAAGGATGGTAAATTGCATTTGTGGGGGAAATATTTTACCCTTTCCATGAGGGTTATCTTAGAAATCACGGGCTTGCCTTGTCAGGGCATGAAATTCTATAGGGACAATAAGAGGGCTAGAACTCAAGCCTACAAGATTTTCCTAAAAATAGAGGATGAAGAAGCCCTTCTCAGTAAAGGAACAGGGGATTATGTTGACATCCAAAAAATCAATCTCATTGGGCTGATATTCTTACAGTCATGATTGATTATTTCACTCTGGATAACAAATACTCCAAAATATTTAATCTGCATTTTGTTCTGGCCAACCACTTCAGGCATGGTAAAAAAATCTTGTTCCCCTTCTATCTCCTGAGTTATTTGCATAATAGCGTGATGGAGCATAGAAAGAAATTGAGAAACCCGATGCTCCATGTGGGGCTCATTTTGCTTATTTATGAGTATGCCCACAATCTTCCTGAGTCAATCCCTAAGAGGGTTAAAGGTAGTGTGAGGCAGGTGAAAGAGGAAAGTGAAAAACAAAGTCTGAAAAAAAGGGTTAAAACTAAGAAGAAGGCTAAGTTGGAGAAGACTGGTGATGAAACCCTACAGAACCAGGGAAAAGATAAAGAGGATCAGAACAATGGTGACAATGATATTGATAAAGAGAATATGGAAAAAGAGAAAGAGGATCAGCTGAGAAAGGAAAATTCTCAGATGGAACAGGAGGAAATGCCCAATATCGATGAGGGCACGGGTGCTGATGAAAATTACGATGAAAAGGAAATTGAGGGAGATGGAATAGAGGGAGATGAAAAAGAGGAAAAGAAGAATGAGGATGAAGGTGAGGAGGGTAACATGATGCATATGAATTTAAAGGCAGAGAAAAGGAACAGTAAAAAAAGGAGAATGGGCCTAGAAGCGGTCGGGTTTGAAAGAGACGACAGAATCCCGAAAAGCAAAGTTGATTATGGGGCTAATATGGAAGACTGGCTTAATGAGGAGATGAAGTTTATGAAGCAAAAATTGACTGAGATGTAGGAGGAAATGGATCCTTTTAAAGCCAAGGTCAAGGAAATGGAGAATAAGTTGATGATTAAGGTCAAAGACAGCAACAGAGAAGAAGCGTTGACTTATAGATTTAATGAGATAGTGGAAGAAAAGCTAAAAGAGATGAAAGAAAAAATAAGCCACAACGGGCACATGATACAGATCATCCTAAAACACAGTAATGATGGGCTGCAAGTGTTGATTCAAAACCTGAAAGCATTATATGCTTATCTAGAAAGAATCCTGGTGGAAAACACCTCAATTACAATTGAAGAAAAGGCTAGAATCTTGGGCCCTGGTCCTAGAACCCGAAGTGGAATAAAAAGAAAAGTCCCTAAGATCCCAAAAGAGATGCTGGAGCTAAAGGAGTCCATTGAAAAAATGGAAGAGATGCAGAAGGAGGCTGAGGTAGCCTACCAAAAAATGATGTAATGTTTCTTATTTTGGTCTAGAAATTTTGCTGGAAATTGTTCGAGCAGTTGTGCTAGAAGTTGTGCTGGAAACTGTGCCTATCTTTGGCAGTTTTTTTGTTTGTTTTTTTTTAGGTCTTTTGGTATCTAGCTGGGTCTTGCCTTTTGTACATTGCAGGATTTCTATGTTTTTATGTGCCTTTGATGCCTATCTCTTGTAGCTTTTTGTAAAAGGTTTCGGGTTCCTTTCAAAACCTATTTTTACCTTAATCAAAAACTACTGATGATTCTTGTCCAACAAACAATTGTTGCTTCCATTTACTTAATAGCATTCTATTCTTTATGGTGGGTAATTGACTTTACTATTATCTAGTTCAAATATTGTTATAAAATGCTGATATGGACTGAAATTCATTATTTCTTTCTTTTCAAAATAGCCCAATACTTTGTTCAATTGTATAGCCCTGTTGTCCAAGCATTGATTGATCATACTAAATTTAGTTGAAAGCCCTGTTATCTGGTGTAACTCTGTAACAACAAATTTCCTATCTTAAACCTGGGGTTGCCTGAAAGCATCAACTAATTCTTTTTTGTTTTGACTTGCAATTGGCTTCCCTCATATTCTCAAGTCAACATGATGAATTAGAATATCATTTTCTTGACTTGGAAATATATTACTATGTTCTTCTCCCTATATGATATCATGACTATTCCAAATTTTTCTGCTGCTCTTTCCTGAATAGTTTTCATTAGTGTCATGCATGTACATTTCTTTTGCTTTTTATTTTTTAGCTTTACCAACACCATGAAGGATGAGGGTTTGAAGGAAAAACATGTTGATTATGTGTGCCGCCATTCTTTTTCTCTCCTTCTGCTGTTCTTGCCTCTTCTCAACTATTATTTGTTCTTTCTATGGCTGCTCACTTCTTTGTGCTGCACTCTCCAGCCACCTCCTTATTGTTTACTGTATCTATTTCTCACTATTATGAATGTTAACATCTTATGAAATCTATTAAAGATCTGATTCCTACTTTTATTTTGACACCCTCCTAGTGTGTTTTGGTGACCCTATTGTAGCAACCCTCTCTCTCACCCCTGCTAGTATGTGTGATTGCATCTGAATGTTGACCCATATAATATGGTTGTCTATTTAGATAATCTATGGCTTCCCCTTTTAATGTTGTCCACAAGATTTATTATGGACAACATTAATATGATCTCAATCATGAACATGGTAATAAATATGCTACTTTTAGCTGAAGATAATCTTTTAAATAAATTCACAATGAATCTATTTTAAGAAGAGGATTCTTAAACATGTTGTAGTATCTTTTGATATGTTTCAGTTTTACTTTGCTTGAATACTAGAACCTCTTAAAGTTATTCATTGATCCTTGTGTAGCAATGAACACATGCTCTTTAAACTTATTAATTACCCTTTTAGCTGTAACTATCTTTTAAGGCTATGTCAACACCTATTGTTGGAAATCGCTATGATGCTTTGTCATTCTTGAATGTAAATCTGATCTATATCATTGTTTCCCCATTGGATCAATATTTTGATAAAACACAAGAATCCCATAGTACTGCCTTTATGATGATAAATGGTTTCACTTCACTGTTAACTTCTTCATAGAAACTAAAAACTACGCTCTATCATGACATGAATTTACCTCCATGAGTGTAGAACTGATTTTCATGATAGTCAATACTTAGTAAGATAACTTCCTGTAGCAGAATAAGATAAATACCTTTTGTATCACTGTTGCAGTAGTATAATCTTTTGTAGCAATTCTGGAAAACCTTTTGAAGTGAAAAGAGAACCTCCTGTAGCTTTATCCTTGTCTAGTTTTAGAGGCTAAAAGGTTTCATGACAAAATTTCATGTCCCTTCAATAGCCGATCTTCTGTAGCATCATTAATCTAGTTAGAAGGTCCCATACTTATAATGTACGTATGCCCCCTCTACAACCTCTTTAAGTCCTCTGGTCTTTGCCTCTCTATAAATTCAATCAAAAAGTTTCACACTTGTAATGAATGTGCATCCTTTCAACAACCTACTTGGTCTTCATGTCTTCACCTCTCCATGACTTCAGTCGGAAGGTTTCACACTTGTAATGAATGTGCATCCCTTCAATCAATTTACTTGGTCTTCATACCTTAATATGTACATGAAACAAACAATATTAGCATAAAAAATGAGTTTCCCTCTGCCTTCTTCCTTCTCTTTTTCTTCTTTTAATGCTTTATCTAAGTAAGAATATTTCTATTTTTAGAGTAGTATAGAGGTATTAGGAATGTCTCCATTTCTTAGTTCTTCTGAACTAACTCCTTCTTCATTCTGTCTTGTAGGTTTGTGAAAGCTGGAGATGCAGCCCAGATTTCCAACATGAAGTCAAAGATCGCTTCTCCAAATAGGTAATGGAGGCTTTCCCTCTATCCATTTACTTCTTTATATTTTCAATGTGTTTATTCAGATGTAGTGTTGATAGTTGCCATGGCTTGTGTGGATCTGAATGCATTGTACATATTTAGTAAAATTGAAATCTGAACATCATCATTGTACCTTTGTAACAATAGCATTTGAATAATATGTCAAGAAAAAATGCATTGTCTTTGTACTTATATTTCAAATTTGAATAAAAGTGAATAGATTAATCAATTATTTATGCATTATGTACCTTACTTTTTGCATTTAATCAATTCTTGAAAACTTAGAACAACAACTTTTTCAATCCATAATCAATGCAAAATTAGTTTCCACTTAGCAATTTAGTATGCAAATTAAATAGGTAACAGTCTCATCATGCCCATATGTGGAGTCTCAAGGGTAACCAAGGGTGTTGGTTCAAGGGTTGAATTTTGAGGTGAGAATTTGTATGTATGGAGAGGATTCTTTGTTGTGAATCCAAAGGTTCAATGTGGAATTGATTTTAATTTGGGTCTCTATGAGGGAGTGGTTGTGATAGAGAGAGGATATTTGAGAGTTGTGGGTTTTGGGGTAAGTTATAACATAGTTTCTCTATTTCTCCTCATCATTGAGCCTCATAATCTGATCTACATATTAAGTATGTAACTTAGACTGGTTTTTAGTAGAAAATTTTGCTTCATGTTGTAGGTAATTAGCAATCTATGAATCAGGATAAAAAAAAACTTGCCAATTTATACAATTTTCTGGGACATCAAACTTTACAACAAGTTTGATATGTTGTTCCTTCATGTTAGCAACGTGCTCTGGTATGTCATAATAAGCACCAACTATTGCAATCGTATCAACATGTTTGTTCTTATTCCTAGGAATACTCTAAATGTTGAAAGCCTGAAAGGCCTCAAGTAGATCCCAAACTCTATGTTTGTATGATTTGAGGAGGTTGTTCTTTGTAACATTCTAATTTCTAACTTGATTAAAAACTGACTCACTGTCTTCAAATACTTGTAAGCATTTTATACCCTTTTTGTGTAAGTTGGAGAACTTGGATCAAGGCTTCATACTTGGATACACTGTTAGTAAATCTAAATTCAAGTCTATATGAAAAATAATATTTCTCCAAATTTGGAGAAACAAGCATCACACTAGCACCTGAACCATTCTTATTCCTTGAACCATCAAAGAACATGTTCCACAATCCCTCAATATTTTCTTGTTCTTTCATGAGATTGGGAATAGGAGCATCCTCGTCATGTATGAAATAATTTCCAAGGCCTCTAACTTCAACCTCTGGTACTAGATCAAATTGAAAATCATTAACCCACTCATCTAAAAAATAATCTTGAACCTTTGTCAAGAGAGTAGAATATTTATGAACTATGCATTCTTCATCTTCTTTATGGAGTGTAAAATTCATGTTCATTGGGCTAGGTGTGTGAGTCTCTATATTATTGAGAACCAATGGTTCTTATTTTATGGAATTATTTGTTCCATATCTAGTTCTAAAGAACATTTAGGACCAATTAGATGCACTATAGCCCCCTATCTTAGCAGTGAAGTCCCTTGAAAGACAAAGGGAAAAATGTGTAGGCAAGTCAATAACTCATATGTCTTGTGTGAAAGTATAACCAGGACATGCATTTAAGGCCAATTTGATATCTTTTATTACTCATACTATTTGGATAGAAGTACCATCTATTTTCACAACTCCTTTAGTCATACGTTCATACTTAATACCAAGAAGGTCAGCTACCTTATTTGG
The DNA here is from genome assembly GCA_018584345.1 of Thuja plicata. Taxonomy (NCBI): domain Eukaryota; kingdom Viridiplantae; phylum Streptophyta; class Pinopsida; order Cupressales; family Cupressaceae; genus Thuja; species Thuja plicata. The sequence continues at coordinate 1,843,678 of MU224545.1, forward strand.
CATGACCGAGCTACTAGCTCTAGAGTCTATCATACTAGTGTAGACTAATTTATCTCCTATAATCAAAGAGAGATAAAAGGGGGAAGGATTATATTTCTTGTGTTTAGTTTCTTCCTTTATAAGTTGCAAAAACATTTCTACTACATTGGACCTTCCAGTCGTTGTTGCACCTGTTATTGCTAGTCTTCCTTTAGCCTGTATAGTTTTCAACTCTTTTTGTAATAATTCCAACTGAGATGTCATTGTGAGGACATCCCATATAGTAACATTGACATTAGTCCTCTTCATCTAATCCACAATGTTAAGATGACTACTCACTTATTTGGTAGGACCTTTGGCAACAATAGTGTCTGATTTTTGTATTGGAACATCTAGATGCTCCTTTGGTTTCTTGTTATTCTGATTTGTTTCTGATTTTTTACTAGAAAAGTAGAATCATTTTGTATAAATGTTTCTATAGAAGGTGTATTTTCCTCTAAAGTTGAAGCTTGATTAGATGGAGAAGGTGACACACTCTCCACTACTCTTATTTTTCTCTGAGTATTGTGAGTTATTGCAGCATTTCTCCCATGATTGGTAAAAGAGTATTCTTCTTGTTGATAATTCATAAGAGTAAAATTTTCATGTGGCTGAAAACCAATGTTAGGCTGATTTTCACCGTACTATTGTTTTTTTTTTTCTGGTTCTCCTTGTTTGGTTAAAGCTTAATAAGATTCTACCCTTTGGAAAACACAATGCTTAAAAACTTGACTAGAAGTAGTACACTTCTCTAGTGCTTGAGAAAAATTGTTTTGAGTAACAAGTGTCCTTACTGGATTTGTATTTTTATTTGAGGGGGAAACAGTGTTCCAAGTGTTGGAAAGTGACATTGCAAGCAATTGTTATTTTTTCATTGATGTCAAACCTTAATTGGTGAGACTATTGTTATCTATTTGAGTACCATATCTATTGTTGATGAATAAGATTTAACAAGAAGACCA
>MU224545.1:1855305-1872780 GCA_018584345.1 Thuja plicata
TGCTCTCACATTTTGAGTAAACATCTGAGTTCTTCTTTTTTCATTTTCGTACTTCATCTTTGTATTAGGTCATTTGCATGCAGGTGTATTCGGGTTATGTGAATCTGATCTTTCATCAGTTTCTACAGGCTCCTCACAGGGCATCACTTCAAAAGAGTGAAAACTTGGTAGCATGTTACTGGTGGTTTTTCCCATATTGGGTTTCCATGTTAAATACTTGTGTCAACTTGTGTGAATGCTTATAGTTTGCTTTACTGTTATGTTGCTACAAGCTAAATTCAATTGGCAGCACACTGCATGATTAAAGTTGTTGATTTATGCTACTGCTACCGAGTAGATCTGAAGTACATAAAGTTTTTATTTTCTACATCTAGACCTGAGGATAATTGATTCACCCCTCCCCTCTCAATTATTTTAAATTCATTCTAACACCAAGACCTACCTTGATTTAATGAACTTTGTCCTTGATTTGGTGGCCTATTGAGTGAATAATTTTGGGTATTAGGCTAATAAGGTTTGTTACCTTGAGCTTGTTTCATTTTGAGTGTTGTCACTTCATTTCCCATGTTTTTCAACCCAAGATTGAAACCTTGCATTTTTTGTACCATGGCTTCCACCATAGATTCAAGTTTACTATTTGAAGATGTAGAATCTAACAGGGAAGTAATAAGAGGCTGACTTGCAGTTGTAATGGGAATCAAAGCCACTGTGGGTTGATGTATAGGTGTATCTAGAAATAGAGGCATTGGGGCCTTGGAGCTAGCTTCCCTCCTTGGATTATGCAATTCTCTCCTTTTATAGCCATGTCATATATAGTTGGAAAAGTATCTCCACCCATTGTTTGCAATGTTGTAGAAATATCACTGTTAAAATCTTTGAGATAATGCAAGAAGGCATTGTCAGGAGTATGCTTTACTAAATAAGGTATTTCATCCCATGTATTTTGGAATCTATAGGTGAAATATATAATGAACTCATGGGATTCTCTTTTGATCGGAGTTAGCTACTCCAAAAGTGATAGATGATCACTTTTGTCTTAAAATGCTTGCATAACCTTTCTCCCAACTCATCCCAATTATGGATATAATTGTGTGGCAATCCTCTATACCACTACAAGGCTTTTCATTTTAGTGATGATGTCAAAATTCTAAAAGCTACATCATCCTCTATAATACCATGTATATTACAGATATTTGAAACTTCTTGAATATGCTCTATTGGGGTGATGGAAGTTTCACTAGTGAATTCTAGTAAACTCTTATGTGAAGGCATTGGTATATTGTTTCTTTGGGATAAAATCATAGGGATATCACAATTAAAGGTAGAAAAAACTTGATTCCTAGGGACAACCATATGGAATAATGAGATCTATTCAATTGAGTAGATGGTATCCTAGGTTGTGTTATTATCATAGGAGGAGTAGAAAGAGATCTAGTTGGTATAGGTTTTGCTTCTAAACCCCTAGTTGGTGATAGAGAATGTCTATTCTTTGTCCTTTTAGAACATGAAAATGGGAGTTGAACATACTAAAAATTAGCTCTAAAAGATGCCCTTATTTGTATCTTGGGCATGAATTGTAGCAATCTGGTCTGTGAAATGAGATGTAGAGATGGATTTTACAAGTACTTGAGTTTGAGCCTCTTGAAGGCTTGAATGCTAAGAGCAGTACTATCTCCTCAACAAAGGAGTAGGAATCCTTCATTTGACACCAACAAACCAGTGGGATTTTTCAAGTAAGCTTGATTGAAATCATGTCCCACTGGATGTGCCAAAAATTGTTAACACAAAATTTTCCACCCTTTCCTAGATGGTGGTTAGCGACCTAGGAAACCTTGTGAAACATGGAAACAATCTCTCAATGTGGGACTTGCTTAATGAGATTGAATCTTCGATGAAGGCCAACTTCCTTTACAATCTAGGTGCACATTAAACTACTGCTTTTGAAGAAAAGGGAGAAATATATACTAAAAGGGAAATGCATGAAAGGAAAAGGGGTGTAAAATATATTGAATATTTGACCTACTAATTTCCAACTACAACATTTAAAACTTAATATAATTTACCAAAATAACACTACTCTCTGTATTTATCAACCTTAGAATAGAATGAAAGTTAAGAACCAATACAATAGGTAAGGAATACAAGTATCCAATCAACAAGATTGATTGATATGAATAAACACACTTGTACAGTATTGTAGATGATAAAATACACCCAAATAATACGGCATAATGACTACACAAGCTTATTTGGATTGAAAATAGGTAAATAACAACTTTTATTGAACAAGGAAAATATACAATCATAAAAGAGAATTCTATAAAATAAGTAGAAAAAGAGATCCTTGCAAAATGTACAAACTTTTATTTTTATAGGGTTCAAGCATAACCCATATTTTATATGAAAATCAAACCCTAACCAGGTTTGAGTTACTGAAGAGGAAAAGATCAGAAGAAATTTGATCACAGCCAGCAAATCGAAGAAATGGAAGTGACAGAAAGAGGTAAAAAAATGCCTATGCAACAAGAATATACTTTTGTAATAACTATGGCCTCATAAGTCATCAATATACCCAGCTAGTGTATAAAATATGGCCTCGAGCCCTACAATAAAAATATCTTCATTAATGAGCATGGAGGGACAACCAAATATTAGATCAACCATGATTTGATGGTGTCATTAGAAGTAGTTGACAAAAGAAAATGGTCATTGGGTGTAGCTTAGAGAATTAATGCTTTGTTTTTTTACCCTCGTCACTGGGAACCACCTTGAAATCATCCCATACTTTTGGTGCTAAAAATGATCGCTTCCCTATTAGCACAATATCCATCAAAAGATCACATCAGTGAAGAAGGAATATGAATTCATCAAAAACATCCATCGATGAAATAGAGCTCATTGAAACCCATATTGATGAAATTGAGGAGCAGTCTCATCAAAATCCACTGTTTCGAACAACTGGGCCCATTGAATTGTTATCTCTATAAGATATTTTGTTGTCATTAGTTTAGATAAATTCATAGAGTAAAGGAGAATAAATCGGTAAATGGAGAAAGATAAGGATAAGACAAGTCGGTAAAGCACACTGAGCCAGTCGGTAAAGCATAGAGTTGACAGAGTACCAAGTGCCTACAGTTACCAAGTGACACACTACACCAAGTGCATGTAGTTCACCAAGTTGGTATTACACCAAGTGATGAAGAATACTTAACTGAGTATTATGGAGTTATTTAACCGAGTTATACAGGTAATCAAAAACATGATTAGATCATATTTAATAATTATCATAGCATTAGTTATGCGTATACAAGTATTTATAACAGTTTGTTACATGATCAATGATTTGAATAAATCAGCGTGAAGATCTAAGGTAGAGATTAAATGGAAAAATTAAAGTTTTTCATTTACAAGAAAAAAAAACAAATACCGAGGTACAAGTGACATGGTCACCAAGCTGGAAAGAAGATCTAATGGTCAAGAGAAACTTACAGTGTACCTAATGCATAAGATTAAGAGGCAAAACTCATCTATATCTTGGATAAATTGTGTATGTGTAAGAGAGACATGAGAGACACAAAAGGATATGCATAGTAGAAGAACAAAGATTTGTTATTTTTATTTTTATTGAGAACAAAGAGAAGAAAATAGAGCATCGAGCATAAATTCAGCTACAGCGGAGCATAGTAGAATATAAAAGTGTTACAATTTGAAAATTAAGGGTAGACCTAACAAGTATTAACTGGGTAAGCTATCATAAATAGATAAAATTTGTAGCTCTAACCGAGTACCCTTTGTACTATAGTTAGTGAAGGTTGTGGGTGTCATCCCCACCATAGTTTGTATCCTCTAACCAAGGATTTATGTGTTACCAAAATGATGGTGTTATGAGTTCAATTGTTTAATGTTTTTATGTTATGGTTTTATATGCATTACATTACTTTTATTTCAAAGTTATGAACTCGGCATTCAAAAAGCAATAGTATATGGTATAATCAATAATTGTGGTTAAAAGTTTTTATTGGTACTGATTCACCCCTCCCTTCTCAGTCCCAACTTTCCATTAGTTATTAAAACAATTGGTATCAGATCTTGTACTCTTAATTTAAAGCTTTGACCACCTAAGAGTTAAATATATTAGTCATGGAAGGTTATAGATAGTTTAACAGAATTGATGGTCTTGAATCTAGGTTGGAGAGTGCATGAGAGTTAATCATGGATCTAAGAAAGAAACTTGAGAAATATCTTATCATAAGAAGGAAATTGTATGATGAACTGAAGATTACACAAGAACAAGATGATACACTTGAGAATTCATCTAAAGGAAGTGTGACTGGTGAGTCCGAGATTTCTATAAGAGGATTAATTGAGAAGAATGACTCACTCACCAAGCTGCTAGATTTGATGAAGAAAGATATTGATGCTGACAACCTAAGAATGACTGAACTAATTGAAGGTAAAAGAATAGATGAGGATGAAAATAGAATTGTAGAATATGACAAAATAAAATTTGAAATCAAGTTAACTGAGAAAGATAATGAAATCTTAAGGATGACCCAAGTTCACTACAATATGACCGACCAACTTCTAAATGCAAATCAAGATTGTACCTGAAAAGAATTTTAAAATCAAGCACTAAAAGCTAAAATTGAAAGAATGGAAAAAAATATTGAAAGATGAGAAGGATGCAAATGAAATATTGAGAAGAAATGAAGATATGCTAAAATTACTGGACAAACAAGTTAAGAATCAGAAGAAACCAAATGACAGATCAGAAATTGGATTTAATGAGAACAACACTACCAAGAAAGGAGAATCATATAATGCACAGAAAGATCAAGGTACTGCACCCCCACTGAAACAAAAGAAACCAAGATGTAATTATTGTATGAAGCCTAGACACACTGCTAATGTCTGCAAAAGCAGGAAAGGTAAAGTATTGAGTACACCTAAATTTGATGGTTATTGTTTTAGATGTAATAAGTATGGACATCAAGCTTTTGAGTGTAGAACCAACTTTTCTATCAACATAAGGAAACCCAAGTTTGATGGATACTGCAAGAATTGCAACAAGTATGGTCACAAGACTGAAGAGTGCATATTAAAGAAAAGAAATGATAAGTGGCTACCCAACCGAGATAATGAAAATACTAACTAAACAGGCACATCTATACCGTAGGATTATAATACAATAATTTCATGCTTATCTTGTGGAAGATATGGACACGTTGTTGCAAAATGTATATTGATGCAAAAAAGGTTTAGCAGAAGGTCATGGAGGAACCCTGGCATGGCATGTTTTCATTGTCATAGGGTAGGAGACCTTGCAAGCAACTGTAGATATGAAGGTCATGCACTGACCAAGGATGAATCTACAAAGAGTGCACCATTAACTGTTGAAGAAATAAGAGAACAGATGAATAAAATACGGAGGAGAAAGACTCAGGAAGATGGAAATTCACTTGGAACTATAGACAGAACCATCTCTACTGAGTGTGGTGCACCAAGCTCCACCTAATTGGTGAGAGGTATGTAGGAACTACATGCTTATTATAAATCTTACATTAGTTCCTAATAAATAGAGTTAAGATCCATATCAACATATTAAGATGTATTTGGATAAGTTGTGGAAATTTTGATTGAAACTTGTAATGTATGGTTATTTTGTTTAGTCAGTTAAACAAAGTGACTATGTTATCGGTATAAAGGTAAAAAGGGACTCAGCAAGTGCATTTAATGCAAATAATTAGAGTCATTGGAAACCTTAATCAAGGAAAAGCTATAAATAGGTCAATATGTTATTCATTTTGAGCCTAACATTTTCAAAGAGCATTTGAGCACATTGCAGAGAGATTAATTTGTCAAGAATTCAAAGCGATTATGAGGTTGTTTCTAAATCTTAACAAGATCATTGAGTGATAAAACTAAGTTATCAGGTTTACCAAGTTCTCTTTTCAAAGATGTATTTTATCGAGAATTTCCTAGTTTTTTATTTCAACACATTGGGAGATTATCAAGGCACTGAGGATGCAAAGAACAATATTAGTAAAGAACGTTGAACTTGTAAACCCTAAATACAAGTTGCCCCTAGCTATAGCCACAAAAAATGTTATGACGGGAGCACTATCTTCAATACCGACATGAGTTATGTTGATTAAAGACATCCACACATTCATTCATTGCAAAATTGAAGATATGGGTGAAGCTGAGATTGATGCTTCATTCAGTAAGCTATGCATAAATGGAAAATTGAAAGATGAGCACACACATCTAGAGATGAAAGGATTTATGCATGCAATTCATCTACCAAGGGAATTCAAGCCCGAATGGGTGAGGATGGTACTTAGTCAAGTACATGACTAGTTTATGTGGTTAGATGAACCGATCAAGGTAACTAAGGATGTTTTGCACATTATCACTAGATTTCCTATTGGAGTCTGACAAAGGCAATCAAGAAAATTGACAAAGGTAATCTCACCAAGCTAACAAAGACACAATGGGATGGTAGAGGAATGAGAATATCTACTATTGTGGATCCTAAGTTAAGGTATGCATACAACATCATATCTTACCGAGTGTTTCAATCATCCCAAGTGGATAGTGTACCATGTGGAGTAGTAGACCTGGCTTATAAGATAGTAAAGAAAGGACTTTAGATAGATGAAAAAATGAACACAATCAGGAAGGTAAAGACCAACAAATTTAAATTTGGTTCACTATTGGTATGTATTTTACTACCAGAATTCATTTCCCTCTATTGGAGATGTAGTATGGAAAAATGATAGACAAATTATTTATCAAATACATGAGTATATATAGAGTCTAGGAGATAAATTTGATGCAATCATGTATGATTAATTTTTGAAATTGCAAGCTAGAATGAATAAAAGATACATATTTTCACCTCACCTAATTGCTAAGTATCAGGCTAACATTTTTTTTGAGGTTGACACTGATGTTTGTATAATTAAGGTTGTAGAGATAAGAGTTGAATGGATTCAACTGATGGGATATGAGATGGATATAGATATTGGATCAAAATGGATAGAAGATTTATTAACTAAACCAATATATCCTAATGAGAAAAGGTATGGAACCTATGAGGAAGTCAAAGATAAAATCAAGCAAGGTATTTTGATACATAGGTCAATAAGGAAAGCAAGTAAAATAATTGATACATTATCAAATACTCTTGGATTTGATGATACATAGGATGAGAATACTGAGAATGAATAAGAAATTGTAGTAGTTGATAAGAAAAATCTACAATTGGAATCACCGAGCAAGAAAGGAACTAAAAGAAACAGTAGATCTTCGGTAGAACTGAAAGAGAATAAAGTTGCAAAGATAGTTCAACCAAAAGGAAAGACTTGTGAGAGAACTAGAGGCAAGAAACAACCTGCTAAAACAAGAAGAAGATTATTACTAGGTAATGAGAGAAATAAAATCTAATGAGCTTAATAAAATTTTACCAGTTGCAGAGCTCTCACGAGTTGCACAAAGTCTTGATGATTTTCTGGATGAATTAAAGAAATCAGGAGGATTTGGAGGTTTTAGGCAAGTAAAATATCAGAAGATGAATGAAGAAGATAAGAAGAAGATTGAAGAAGTTGTTGTGATAACTTAATGAGATACAGAGTAACACCTATTGAGCTTGCAAACAAGCTACTAGAGAAACTATACAACAAGATTTATGCAAGATGGAAGTATGCACTAAATGCAAAAAAGGAAATGTGAGAGAGATCTCTTGTACACACTATTCTCGACCTTAGACCATCTTAGATTCATGAAGCATTAAAGAAACATTCAAACAAATTTATAGTCAAGGGAAGAGCCCTTAGAATAATGAACGAAGACATACAATTAGTAGAGAAGGATACATCTGCAAAATGGAAGGATATATTCCATACAGATGATACCGAGTATCATGAAGCAGAGAAGGAACAAGAAACATACATTGTTGAACAAATAGAAGGAATCACAAAGAAAATAGGTCCTATTGATCTAACTACTGAAAATATAGAGGTTATCATTGAAGATATACTTGAGGAAGAAGACCCTACAAAAGAGCTATCAAAAGATGAAGATGTCATGGATACACAAATGAAGGATTCCGAGTGTATGAATATTGACAATGCACATTTGATGAGAAAAGATCTGATTATGACACAAGTACAAAGCTATACAATTGGTGATATTGTTAATACTGAGTTTGTACTAGATACACCGGACATGGAAACTAAGATACTAGTTGATACAGATAAGGATAAGGATGGACAACCTAAGGCCACTGAGATAGAACAAGGAAAGAACACCGAGTTGGTACCCCCAACTGACATCGATGGTGAGAAGAAAGATACTAACACAGAAATGGATCATAATGTATAGAAGACAATAGACACTAAAAGTGAAATGCAGTAGGAATCAAATCTTAAGGAAAAGACTGAGGAGAAACAGAAAGGTGAGCAGAAAGATAAAGTAAAAGAAGAAGAGAGCATAGTTGGTACCCATACCGAGTCACCTAATGAAACTAAGGCATCACATTCCAAACACTCTACTGGAGAGAGTAGGTTGATTGAGAAGAAGATGAGAAAAAAGAGAAAGCAAATCATTTATTTGAGCAATCCAATCATAATACCAAAAGAAGACCCAAATGCAATTAAGCTTAGAGAATTAGCTATTTATGCTGAGATTGTAGCTCAAAAGGTTGAACAGGAGAAGTTAATTGCAAAGAAGAAAAAAGTAAAGATATTGGAGCATGTGAAGGACATATTTCAAGACATTGTTTCTGAAGCAACTATTGATGAATCTGAACCCCTATTGGACCAATTTGGTAACTTATCCTAATAGATCAAAGAACCAAACAAGGATATGAGAGAATATATGCTGAAGATTCATAAGGGAAAAATGGAGAAGAAATTGATGGAAGACTTACTAAAAGATATTGACATAGACAAGGTAACTCTTTCCGAGTTATGTTTTGAGTTTGAAAAGAATCTGACATCCATAATTTCATTATTTGAAAAGTTTTGTATTCTTTCAAACTTTATTGTTGAAATCAAGAAGAAGGAAGAATATATTGAGAAAGAGTTGAATGAGAAACTTAAGAAACTATCTACCGAGCTTGGAGCATTACACACATACTACTCAAAGATACAAGAAATCATGGGAGTTAAACTTTCATTTAGACAGGAGGAGAATAAACTAAGATTGGAACTGCTTGAATTGCAAGCACTTTTAATTATCCATATCCAATCAATGTAGATACACTTGAAGAAAGCCAAAGAACTAGCAAGTTTTCAAATGTAAGTTCACTGGACACCATAGTTGGCTTATCTTCAGATATGATAGAATATATTATTATACGTCATAATCTTTGAGATACATGGGAGACTATACTTTCAATCATAAAACAAAGGTATAAACATCTTTTTGGTTAATAAGTTTTACTTTTTGTCACTTTTGTCAAAAAAGGGGGATAGATGTCTTAGTCAGATAAAAGGAGATAAAGGAGGATAGATATCTTAGTCAAATAAAGGGAGATAAAGGAGGATAGATGTATTACTTATTCAGAAAATTAAAAAAAGGGAGATAGATATACTTGCAAAACAAAAAAAGTGTATGTGTGAAAAATGAAAAAAAAAAAAAGATATGTATAGGGAGTAACATATGAGGGGGAGTTACTAATTTTGTTGACTTTGAAGTTTTTGTCAAAAATGGCCAACTAATGTCAAAGGGGGGATTTTTATTTCTATAAGATTTTGTTTGTCATTAGTCTAGACAAAGTCATAGATTCAAGGAGAATCAATCAGCAAATGGAGAATGATAAGGATAAGACAAGTCGGTAAAGCACACTGAGCTAGTCGGTAAAGCACATAGTTGACAGAGTACCAAGTGCCTACAATTACCGAGTGATACACTACACCGAACGCATGTATTACACTGATTTGATATTATACTGAGTGATGAAGAACACTTAACCGAGTATTGTGGAGTTATTTAACTGAGTTATACTGTTAATCAAAAACGTAATCAAATCATATTTAATAATTATCAAAGAATTAATTATGCATATACAAGTATTTATAACAGTTTATTCCATGATCAATGATTCCAATAAATCTGAGTGAATATCTGAGAAATAGATTAAATGGAAAAATGAAAGTTTATCATTTCTAAGAAAAAGAACAAGTACTGAGGTAAAAGTGACATGGTCACCAAGCTGGAAAGAAGATCTAATAGTCAAGAGAAACTTATAGCATACCTAATGAATAATATTAAGAAGAAAAAATCATCTATATCTTGGATGAATTTTGTATGTGTAAGAGAGACACAAGAGACACAAAAGGATATAAAAAGTAGAAGAACAAAGATTTGTTATTTTTATTGTTGTTAGAGAATTTATTGGAGAACAAAGAGCACCGAGCAAAAATTCAGCTACAACAGAGTAGAATAGAACAGTGTTAGAATTTGGGAATTGAGGGTACATCTCTAAGTGTAGAGTTTGTAAAAATCCTTTAACCAGGTAGACCTAGCAAGTCTTATATATACTCTTAACTGGGTAAGCTATCATAAATAGCTAAACTTTGTAGCTCTAACTGAGCACCCTTTATACTGTAGTCAGTGAAGGTTGTGGGTGTCATCCCCATCGCAGTTTTTGTCCTCTAACCAAGGATTTATGTATTACCAAAATGATGGTGTTATGAGTTCAATTGTTTAATGTTTTGATTTTATGGTTTTATATGCAATACATTACTTTTATTTCAAAGTTATGAACTTGACAATCAGCAAGCAGTAGTATATGGTATAATTATAAATTGTGGTTAAAAGCTTTTATTGGTATAGATTCACCCCTCCCCTCTTAGTCCCAAATTTCCATTAGTTATTCCAACATGAACAATGTTTGTGTAGCCTCACCGACTAAAAGAAAACTTCAGCCTTGTGCAAAACAATCTTTGCACAAACCCTTAAATTTGACAGCCAGTTGTCATGTCTCAATAGAGTGAGCAATTTGCCCATTTACTCTTTTGCCTTCATTCTAAACTCCCGCTCACTCGCCATATGAGAACTTCAACTTTGAGCTTCATAACAAAGCTTTACCAACAAGTATGAGGCATAAATTTCTCAATAAGAGAGACCAACACTATCGGGAAGCACAAATTTATTATCTCTGGCAGTATATTTAATTATGTCGATGAGCTTCATCGACAAAGCACTCATCGATTTCTAGCTTGAGCTTCTGATTCTGATGCCCCCTTGGGAACAATTAACTTTCTTTTCTTTTGATGAAAAGTAATCTTGCACTGCTTATAGTAAGCTTCATCAAAGAGAGCATCAAAATATGACACTGCTTCAGGAAGTACCTTCATAACCTAAAGATAGTTCCTGTACTGTTGCATTTTTCTGTCGGTGGGCCACTTACACCTTTTTACTTTGCTTTCCAACTACGCTTTTGGAAACCAAAGAGAGTTTTGGGAGTGTCTCAAAACCCAAAAAGTTGACGAAAGACTTAAGTTTTTCTTACCTTCTTCGTGCATCTTCTATTAGAGCCTTCAGATTCTGAAAGGAACTTCAAAACTCGACAAGAGTTTCGGAAGGAACCAAAAAAACCAAAATCCTTAATTTTATGAAAAAATGACGAAGGCATGGAATTTCAAAAGGATTTTGGAGCCTTAGAATTTTTACCTTTATTTTCTTTATCCTTTGGAACTGCAACTCAGCTCTTGATTTGAAATCTGATGGGGACCAAAAAATGGTCAACAGTTAATACTAATTCTGGTATTTTGTCTCCTAATGATATACATTATACGCCTAATATTGCTTTTGATATTAGCTTCTTATATCACTAGAGTGGTCATGTAATGTTTATATATTTATGATTTTGAAAATGCTTTCATTTTAACCCCTATTAACTACAATATACTTTGATTAAACTATTTGTTTTGGAAATCTTAGCTTTCTAAATGCATTTCCTTCCACACGATTGGGTTTTTTTAAACCTTGCTTGCAATTTAAATTTTTTTACATTTATCAAATCTTTTTAATCTAAAATATGATTTTGCAATCTAATTAAAAACTTTTCAAGGCCCACCACATGATATTCAAGTAGAAAGAGATAAATTAATTAAATATGGTCATCCTTTTTTGGGATGTACTATCAAACCAAAGTTATGTCTAACTACCAAGAATTATGGTAGACCGGTTTATGAATTTCTCCATGATGGACTTGATTTTACCAAGGATGATGAAAATGATAATTCCCAACCATTTAGTAGTGTTCCACATAAGAATGATATGTTTCCATTGATGTCAAACTTGTTATAATTGGTGTGCAAAAGATGGATACATATGTTTGAGAGTTGTCTTTTGCAATGTACCTATGTGTTTTGAAGTGATACCTTGTTAGTAATGCACATATATGTTTTCAGAGATGAGAGAATATTGGTGGCTCAGGAGATTGTAGAAGATATATCTTAATGTCTTAGTAGTACCAAATTTATAGGAATGCTCTACTTTCCTCGACCTTCAGTTGTTTTGAAGATGCAATTTTTTAATATGCTTATGTTGATTCTATGTTGGGAATTCACAATAATTCTTGAGGTCCACACTTTGATTTGAGTTTAATTGTCTAACAAGCATGAACAATTTTACCTTTTGAGGTTGACTGAAAACATTTTGATCCTTTTAGTTGTGGGTGATGATTATGGAAACAATTTTAGAGCTAGAGGAAGGTTTTCCAATATAGTGTGATGCTTCATACATATTATTTCCCTTATGCATACTTTTTAGATTGTGTTTAGAACCAACGGTCATGTGTTATATGTTGCATCTCATGTTAGACTAGTCTACTGGATTTATTTTGTGTTGTGATGGATAGATATTGTTAGATATCCCTTGAAGATGGTTGTATGAGTTAGGTATGACTATAAATGAGGTATTTTAAAGTGCAAAAGTGTGAATGTGTAGATAAACAAAGATGAAATCAATCACAGATGTATAAATAGTGAACAATAATTGACATTGTAGAGAATGCACTTATACTCAATTCATTCAATATAATTCTTGTTAATCAATTATATAGTACTTTTATCTAAATAATTTGTCATATTAAATGATTCACAATTCTTTGTATCTTTCCCTAAGTTAGTGCACATTAGTTGTAAGCCTGTATTAGGAGTAGTGAGCTCTTCGGCCTCAACTCTAAAACATTTGTAACTAGTTATTCATATAGTACCTATGATTCTCACCATGGTTTACCCTACCATGGGTTTTCCACCTAAAAATTATAGAGTTGTGTGTATTTTTATTTCTATTTTAGTTATCTATTCAGGCACTTAAGTTAAATGGAATGAATGATTAGTAATTGGTTAAGTTTTAGTCCATATTGATTCACACCCCTGTTTTAGCATTCAGAAGTGTTTAAAAATTGGTATAATTGTAAGGCTCTTAAATAAATAGTCTAACAAGTGAGGTAGATCTAGGATTCAAACACCATGTTTGAATCTAAAAGAGATGTGGATGTGATAGAGACATAATAATGAGATATTGATGTAGTGGTGGATCTTGAAGGAGAATTAAGATGTGCACTTGTTGGAATGGGTGAATTTCAAGGAAATTGGAAGACAACTGAAGAAAACATTATCCATATGAAGAAGAATATTCAAGAAGGAAAGAATACAACTAAAAATCTTACGACAAAGTTGTAAATCAAATCCAAAGAAAGAAATAAACTTGAAGAAGTTTCCATGGTAAGGAATGAATTGAAAGGAACAAAATCATAAAGCAATCTTGCTATTTGCACTAAGATGGAGGATGTGATTGAAATTTTAAATAATGAATTGAAAGATATGAACGAGAAAATTGAAAAGAACCTAAAACTTAAAGGTGATGGTGATCTGCTTGATGAGATGCTTGGTTTTTATAAACCCTCTAGGGATAAAGGTGAGCTTGGTTTTGACAATGGAGAAAGCTCTAAGACTACAAATAGAGGTGAAAAGGGAAAGGAAAAGGTCAAGGATGAACCAAGAAGGATAATGAAAATGAAAAAGGTTTCACTCTAGTTTAGAGAAAGAAGAACTTTAGAGGGTCTTCCCCTAGTCAAACTAGATACCCTATATCTTTCAATGGTAAATATTTCTCATGCAATAATTTTGGACACAAATCTAGTGAGTGTAGAAGTTATATCAAATCACAACCCTTTAATGGTCAATGTAATGATTTCAATAAGTTTGGGTATAAGGAAAATCAATGCAAAAGTAGAATGGTGAGTAATGGATTTGTCAATGTAAAAAATAGTAATAATATTTGGTCTTTCAATCGATATTATTATGCATGCAACAAATATGGCATAAGTATTCTGAGTGCAAATATAATGGTAGAATAAATGGAAGTAGTTCATAACAAGTTCTTGCATGTTTCAATTGCAATAATTCAGGACATATTACTAGGTTCTATAGAAGAAGGAATGAGAAGTCCTTTGTTCTGGAAAAGAGGAAAAGTAATGTGAATGAGGAAAGAGAGAAGACACATAATACATGGGTATAAAAATTTGAAGAGAATGTGGAAGAAAAATTAGCAGATGTATATGCACCCCTTGGTGGTGCAGATGTTTCCCCTAGAAACTAAATAGAGAGTATGGTTGGAGGGTAAAAGTTGATTGTAGATATTATAAACCCCATGATGGTTTGGATGTTGAAAAAATTTCAGCATAGTAGATGTTTTGAAGGAATTTTTGAATCTTTTCAGGTTTTTTTGGAGACTTGCGGAAGTTTCCGTGTTCACTAGAAAAATAGAACAATAGCTTTAAGTGGAACTTAAATGCTAATAATAAATTAATGCTCAACCTAAATTATCCATTGGAAAGGGATATATTGGATTTTTTTTATTCATATTGATCACTTTCTTTCTTCTGATTTCATGAGCTCTCTATGCAAAAAGTGTTTTCAGTGCTTTTTCTTTTTGCTTGCCCTAGTGATTGTTGTGTTCAAAGGATATTGTGTTTTAGTAGTGTTTTTTAATATTATAGTCATCATGGCCATACCTATTGTTTCTTATTTTTCATTAAATCCATGACCAACATTCAATTTATATCCTTTGTGGCTATAGAGATCGATAAGGAGGGTTCATTTTTTAATGTATCACTGGATGTTATAGATACAAAAGATGTCAAGGTTTACATCCATGCACCCTTAATGAAGGTTAGTAACATTATATTCAATTAAGTATGGAAGTATTTAATGGTGGAAGGTGACTTGACATCTTTCAAACCGTAGCATCATTGTATTCCTAAGCTAGGACTTAACATCTCAAAAGAATTTCTAAATTTTAGTTATGAGCTTAGTTGGATTCAGATCATTTTTAGGTGGATTCATAGAGATGTAATGTATTTTAATTATTTACATAAGATAAAAAAAAAAAAAAATTATTAGGTTTTTATGAGATTATGTTCCTCAAGAACTCTTCCAACATTAAGGGAACTTGTAAATAATGATGTGTTTATGGATCTTACCAATACTAAGTTTGATAAAAGGGAGGTGACTATGGATTAAAATATTGATCCATAAGTCAAGATGTTATCATGGGGTTGACATATAAGATCTACTACAAGAACCTTGAGGGTTCTGCCACTACCATTGTTATCTACACACTGTATCAAAGGGTGATCATTAGAGAAAGGTTTGACTTGTGTGAGCTCCTCTATTAAAAATTACTAGATAATTTGAAGAGAATAAAGGATGAAAAATATTAGTTAAGGTATGGTTCTTTTATTATCTTCCTTGCATTCATGTTAATGAATGAAGTTTTGGGTGAAAAATAAATAGTTTGGCATAAGTCCTCCTCAGTTGCAATTCAAATTAAATAGCACATTAAGAGCTTAAATAAGGATGAAGACACACATGTCACATTATTTTGGGAATAGGTATTGTTTTGGGGATATCTTAAGACATTTTAGGTGAAGATGTAATAGGGAGATAGGATCCCCAGATCTTTGGTTCAGAAATATAAAAATGATATTACATTTCTAGTCAACATATATCACTGTTACATTGAGGAAATCTAACCTAAAGTTTCTTGGCTACAAAAGATTCTCTATGAAATCAATACAAAGGATGTAGAGAAAAATATCAATGTGTTGTTGTAGCCACCAGCTAGTCTAAATAAAAATAGGTTTGGAATAGCAGTGGAAATCCTAAACAATATGTCTCTAAAGAGATCAAAGAAGGATTGGGATAAGAGAATGGAAAATATGTACAACAAGTTGAATATGTGTTTGGTCTTAGAAACCTTTTGTTTAGATCCCCTGGAAGAAGGTACTTTTATAACCCCACAGAGATGAACAAGGTTTGTATATACTTCCCCACCTACAAAGGTTGGTTCCTTTAGACCCCCCATAAGAGCCATAGTAAGTAAGAAAAATGACATATACCAAAGCATAAGGCTAAAAAGAAGAAGATAGGTGTGGAGCCTATTGTAGAAGACATTAATAGTAGCAATATTGAAGGAGAAATAGAAAAATAATAATTTAGGATGCAAAAGATGACCAAAAGAACAAAGAACAATAATATTGATGAAGAGGAAGAAGAAGAAGAGGTTTTTCCTCTTGAGAGAAATAAAAGATCTAATTCCTTTGACTAAAGAAATAGAAGAGGAAAAAATATAAAAGAAGAAGAAAGATAAGGGGAAGAAGAAGAAGAAAGAAACCCCTCCATTAGGAACATAGTATCAACCTCTAAATCTAGAGAGTTTTGTAAATACAATAAGAAAACATAATGAATTAGAGATAGTTATAAATTTGTATAAAGATGTCCCTATAGTAGACAAAAAAAACTATAGAGAAAGCTATCACTCTTCATATGATTCCCTATAATCTAGGCTTAGATGATATTTAGGAAAAAATTACTGATGAGACATATTAATGTCATATTTTAGATGCCCTAGGATAGCTTTTGCTAGGACCTTTTCCCTATTTTATCATACTTTCTCAAATAATTTATACTCAAATTTGCTATAATGTGGCATGCTGTCACCAGACCTATGCTATGGTTAAAACACACTTAATATGTTATGCTATGTTATTTACTTTGGAATTATGATTATGTCTCTATGAATAAATTAGTTCTTTGAACATGAATGATGCATGCGTATTTAAGTGTTGATTACTGTTATCCAAAATCCAATCATCCAACAAAATAGGCACCAAAAGGGAAATTTGCATATACATGTTACCCAGTTAACACTATCTTACAGTTTTTAATGATTTGCATTCACTTACTACATTTATTATCAGATTTTCATTTTATGTACTCTAAGTATTGATCAAATTATTACACATTCAAACTCATCATTGATTGTTACATTGTGCATTCATAAGAATGTAGTACAAATGTCCTTTGATTCATATTTCATGTTTCAATAAACATAGTACATTGCAAATGAAAGTAAACAACTGAGGTATGGAATAGGGGTCCCATGCATTGC
>MU224545.1:1882870-1933648 GCA_018584345.1 Thuja plicata
GCAGAAATAAAACGCATTTTCAGTTTCTTCTGTTGTAAAAGCAACCACTGCTTGTGTAGCTAATTCAAATTCTATTCTTTTGCTTTCAACTGTAAATTTGAACATCTGTACTTTATAACAGAAATCTACATTTTTCAGAACTTGAGGCAGCAACTTTACTTCTTTTAAAACATGACAATAGACCAAAAATTTCAAACCAGTCAGCTTTTCAAACTTTCAAAACCTTATTTCACCATAAATATCAGGGCTGAAAGTAGCCCTACCAATTTGAACCGCATAGTGAAAATATGGTAACAGTAGCAACTCTGAATCACTAACCTTTAGGAAACACCCATTATCCTGCAGCTTGCAGACAGTTCCATAGTCAAACCCAACAAGTTAGTAGAGGATATAGTTGTTGACCTTGAAACCTATTCTTATCCTATAGAATTTATGATACTCTCATCTAAGGCCACCTTAGGAGGCTAGCCAATAATTCTTGGTCGACCTTGGCTGGTCACAATTGATGCCTTTATAGGAGGTCATGCAGGTGGTATGACCATTTCTAATGGTCATCATACTAAGACATTAGCCTTATACCCGCCTGCACAACTAAAAATGGATTTAGCCTCACCAATTTTGCCTGACATTAGGGAGGAAGCTGAGGTAGTCAAATCATTAGCCCAACTCATGATGTTAAAAATGGATCCTTTCCTACAACTACAGGAGGACACCGTAATCACCAACATTCTGCACAACTAGTATGGCCAAGATTCAGATCCCATTAACTGTCTCAACCTATTGGAAATATATTGTAGGCTAGGTGACTGAGAGGGGGATGAGTCAGGACCCAATAAAACTTATTCAATTTTATCCTTTATTAGATTGACTAATCTAATTGCATGCATAGAACATAAAAGCAATAAACATTCATAACACTTGACACAATATTTGGTTACCCAGAAACCTTCCAAATAGAAAGTAAAAGTGGGGTGGGGATGGTACCCACAATATTTAGAACTATAGAAATAAAATTGGTCAGTTAAGGATTAAAATTGACCACTTCTGATGGTCTTCTCTATTAGGAGCAATAAGGACTGTTAGGTCCACCTTGTAAAATGATTTATACAATACATTGAAGTATGCACTTTGTTAGGAGATTTGTGAAGGACTGTTAAGTCCACCCTATTAAAGGATTTCAACTGATAGACCTGTTAGGATGAACCAGTGAATGATCTGCTATGCAAATTTGATTTGCTGAATAAGATCCTTTGAAGTAATATTGATCACCTGAATGTGATAGATGAGTCTCTGTTGTTCCTTTATACTACTTTAGCCTTCTAATCAATCTGCCTCTTCATATTCACATCTGTAATTGATTGATATATTCATTCTCTCATTCTTATTTGGATAAACAAAGTGTCTTACATATATACCTATCCAAACCAATTACCTCCACAAGTTGGCTACTTATCATATTGAATAGTATCAAACAATATGTACTAAGTTGTCCCAATGCTGATACTCGGGTCTAGTAATCCACTCAGGTGATATACTGACACTCGAGCGATACAGTGAAATTGGCAACGCTGAAACTTGATTGACAATGGGTTCTCAAGCCACATTGATCACTTAGAGATGGTATGAAACTTGGGTAACACTGATGACTCAGGTGATATTGTTTGGAACTAACTTCTCGTTCAACACTGCAACTGCTTAGCTCGGGCAACACTTCAAGCTGTCGGCTTGGTCAACACTGTAACCATATGAATGACTAAGTGTTTTGGTAGTAATTAACAACATGTCTTTCCATAAGGTCTACAATCTCCCCCTTTGGAATTAGTGACAAAAACACTTATCATACCAAAAAAAATCTGATCAAACTGTAGACACCCTAAAATGGACAGGCTTGTGACTTTACATTAAAAACACTAATTTTCATCTATTAATTAATGGTTTTTTTAATCATTAATTAATAATCTATTTTTCTCTAAATTCATTCCCCAAATCATCTAATTAGATTCCCAAAATTAATTAAATAATTAATTTTATTTAATTAATTAGCTTTAATTGATTAATTATCATTAATTAATTAATTAAACTCAATTTCCTATAGTTTAAATTCAAATATTTAAACTTGCTAATTAAATTCTTCCAATTTAATTAATTTAATTTCATCAAATAAAGCAATTCTTAATCAAAAATAATTCAATTATCTTACATGTTGAAAATAATTATTAAATAAATGAATTAAATATTCATTTATCTTCAAAGAGATAACTCCAATCAGATCACATGGGTTACTCCACCCATCTCTCCAGTCCACATGGGTAACTTCACCTGCCTCTTTGGTTCAAAAAGGTAACTCATTATTAGCTCTTCAGTTAACCAAACTCTATCTCCTCTTTACCAAATGAAGAGGTGGAGTTTACTGAGGACCTCTCCTATTCCTTTTGATCTCAACCGTTCATCTCCTCATCTCTAGGATTGATTTCAACCATTCATATCATCACCAATTATATTATATAATCAACCCTTCATAACCATTTGAAGGATCCAGGATTTCAAGCTCTTGTGTGCCATTACTCCCTCAGTTTGGTTCTAGCATTCAAGCCATCTTGCGATCACACACCCATTTCAATTAGCAACTTCTCAACACTTCTCAAGTCATAGATGCTGCCCCGCCAATATTGAGCATCAAGAATAGCATTTTGAAAGGAGTAGAGAGAGACAATAAAAGCTTCAAGAATCGTGGGGTTTGCATTTATTTGTTTTCCTTTCTACTTCTACATTTTATTGGTTATGTTTCATTGTTATACATCTTAGTAGCATTGTGTATTTGGTTTATATCATTTGTGAAACCTTTGCTACTGACCCTTGCCTTTGGAAATCTTGGGAATCCATGAATCATGAATTTTGCCTGCAATTTCCTGCATTGTGCCTCAATTGAAGGAAGTTTTCCGCAGTTGATTCATTTATTGCCGCAATCGTCATGTTTATTACCACAATCGGTGATAAACTACCGCAATCAACCAGTTATTTTACTGCAATTGATGGAATTGTACTGCAATTGACCAGATATACTACATTCTTGTTTTGACCTGAAACCTTGAAAAAATTCTTCATTTGGTGTCCAAAACTAGTGTCTATTCCACGAAAACATGAAGAACATTGTTTGAATCTCTAGAGATTAAATATTACCCTTTCTCTATAAAGCATGACTATTGTCAAAAACATTGTTAGTTCAAAAGCTCAGACTAGAAATACCTTGATCTCATCATATCAAACATCATCATCTTTATCAAAGTGACTTTGTCCAAGGAAAAGGTTGGCAAATCTTATCTTTTATCATCACCACTTTGAGATCAAGTTATATAAAAATCTATCCTTAGAATTACCCTTGTCCAAAACATAACTTAGACTTTCCTCAGGAAGGATCTTCTTCCTTGTTTGCTTTATATCACTTGTTTTAGTTACAAAACCTGGACCGCACTATGTCTCAAACACCTCATGGAGGACCTTACACAAGGTCTAAGGCTAGAACTCAACTTGATGAGTCATATATCAACCGTTTCCCCACTTGGGAAATAGAGCAAGAGAACTATCCCTTCATGAACACCAGTTCTTCTCTATTCATTGAACAACCCCGTGGGGCAGCTTTTTTCCAAGATATCACAGAAGAAGAACTTGAAGATGTGGAACAAGATGCTTACTCCACAAAAGTAGTTGACGCTATTGTAGAGAGGAATCATGAACGTTACTTGGCCATGTTAATAAAGAAGGGAGTCAAACTCCCCGTTGAATTCAGTGTATCAACTATATGGCCCGAAAACCCTCTCGCAGGTCAAAACACTACTCACACTCCTCAGATACTACCTATTGTGTCACAGATCTTTCCACCATTGGTTTTACCCACATCGACATAGACTATATCCAATCAAACCAATGACTCAACCTAGGCTAGCACATCTTCTACTCAAAGCATCATAGGCTCGCAACAAAGTGCACCTATGGTCACTAGTATGCCTCAACCTTTGGTCTCATGGCTAGGAAAATCAAGCTCTCATGCTATGCCTTCCATCCCACCAAACACCAACTATTCT
Source organism: Thuja plicata (assembly GCA_018584345.1). Lineage (NCBI taxonomy): Eukaryota > Viridiplantae > Streptophyta > Pinopsida > Cupressales > Cupressaceae > Thuja > Thuja plicata. Next base: position 1,886,953 of record MU224545.1, read on the forward strand.
GAAACTATGTCATTGCTGCAATCAATTCACACTAGTCTTGGGATCAACACATCATGTCCACAGGGATCCATCTCTGTAGGAATGAATTATAGTCAAGGCCCACCCAAAGCTATATCTTTGCCCATTCCAACACTAATCCAACCTCCACAACAACAACCCCATCTTTAGTTGCCTCACCCCCAAGCTCAGCAACAGCAACCCCAGCTTCAATTGCCTCAAATCCAACCCCCACAATAGCAACCCTAGATTCAGTTTCCTCAGTTCCAACCCCTGCAACAGCAACCCCTGCTTCAGTTGCCTCAAATCCAACCTCAGTGACAGCAACCCCAGTTTCAAACCCAACCTTAGTAGCAACAATACCTACCCCAGCATTATCAACCCCATTTTCAGTCACAATAGCAAACACATCAAAACCCACCATGGACTACTCATGTCCCTCTAGTTACAAATCACTCAGTGGGGAATCAATATCAAGTCCCTAAGATGAAATCCTATGTTCCTACTCAAGGGACATAGAGGCGCAGCCTCATACCCACCACGGCATAAAGGAATGTCCACACACACCAGCCTCAATATCAAATGGACATGCTAATGCAACAAATGCAAACCATTCAAACCCAAATGATGGATATGCAAAATTAGGGGCAGACTAAATCCTATACCACAAAGGATTTATACCCATATCCCTTTGACCATTCTCTTCACATGTCTCCATTCCCAAATCACTTCTTAGTACCAAAATTTGACAAGTATAGGGGTAGTACCAACCCTATTGAGCATATTCGAGAGTTTTTTTCCAGTTGCATTGAAGTCGCTCATGATGAGACATATATAATCTGACTATTCCCACAAAGCTTGGTTGTACCAGCAATGGAATGGTTCTCACATCTACCTCATGGCATTCAATCTTGGGGAGAATTGGCTGAAAAGTTCATAGCTCACTTCCATCATAACATCGAGTACAAAGTCAGCATCAAGGACCTTTGCGATATCAAACAGAAAGATGGAGAGTCTTTTGTGAAATTCCTATAGAAGTGGAGGAATACAGAAAACTGTATAACATATGATGTGCCCGAACAAGACTTAATAGTCATGTTTGTTGACAATCTAATTCTAGACATGTCATTCACAACAGAGTTACAGTTAGCTCTGAACTTCACACAACTCATCAAAAGAGGAGTTCATTGTGAGTAGAACTTAGTCAAACAAGGAATCCTTGCAGATCCCACATAAAAAAATACAAATAAGAATGCAACGGAAAAAGCTAAGTGGTGGAACAAAAATAAAAATGTCACTAGTGATGGTGTCATTGATGTGAAGGCAGTCAACTATGCACAACCTAAGGTGTCACTGCAAGGCACACCTGTGGCCAACCAAAAACCCATAGGGCCCACTCAACAAGCATACACCCAAAACCAACCTCCCCCTGTACAAGCAGCCGTTGTGTCAAATAGTCAACAACAGAATCAATGCAAACCACGGTTTCAATTCCAACAACGAGATTTCACACCATTGGGAGAGCCGATAGAATTAACTTTACGCAAGTTGATACAATCAAACACTATCACTCTCCCATAAATCAGAGACTTTGAACAAGATGAAAACAAACCAAGGTGGCATAATGACAAAGATTTCTGTGAGTTTCATCAGGTGAAAGGGCACAAAACGGCCAACTACTACCGATTGAAACATGTTATCCAAGATCTGATTGACATAGGGGTCATCGATGTGATGAATACTCAAACCAAAGGCACAACTGATCACACCATTTTCAATGATACCTTTCATGATCACAACAAGGGAAAATCCTCCGGGTCTGGTGGACAAACAAAACAAGTTAACTATACATATGCCAATAATGATAATGTCATCAATTGCCTCAATCCTTCAAATAGCCATGTGGCTACAATCACTATCAGAGACCAAGGTAATAATTGTGTTGTACCAATGCGTTATGCTAGAGTCATATTGCAAGGAGTACCATCCTCAACTAATACATCATCCAATCCTATAGCAAACTTGGATCCACAAACAAGCATAGTGGACCAACTAAAGCGTACACCTGCCCAGATCTCCATGTTTGACCTATTGCACATATCTCCATAGCATAAACTGGCACTTGACCAACCACTTTAGAATGCAGTTGTCCCAAGGGACATAACACCCGAGAGCTTCCAAATGATGGTCAACCATATAGCAGCTAACAAACATGCCACATTCACAGACCATGATGTACCACCGCATAAAACCCTGCATAATGATCCTCTACACTTACTTGTCTAGATCCACAAAAGCATCATCCATAGGGTCCTTGTTGATGGTGGAGCTGGGTTAAACATATGTACTCTAAAGTTAATCAAGAAACTGGGATATTCAAAATCAAGCATTGATGTCACAAGGAGGATAAATATCAGAGCTTATGATGAAGAGGAAAGGTCCTCTAAGGGTATTATAATTCTACCTGTTCGCATTGGTCTTGTAGTAAAAAACACACCCTTCCAAACCTTAGACTTTGAGTTGGGATACAACATGTTACTAGGGAGACCTTGGATACATGAAATGCAAGTTGTACCTTTGACATACCATCAATGCATCAAGTTCCCACACCAGGGAAAGGAAATCATCATAGAGGGAGAACCTAATCCCTTCCAATATTGTGATGTGGTCCAAATCAGCACTGATAACCAGGTACCATCAAACCAAGATGCAAGCATCCCATCCTCTTCAGATTCAAATCCCAAGGATGTCACACAAGCAGTAGGAAAGATAGTCATTAAATAAGATGCAGGCATCTCATCCTCTTCAGATTCAAATCTTAAAGATATCACACAAAAAGCAGACAAGATATCTATCACGGACAAGGGCTGTGGTGAATACAGATATGAAGAAGCTTTTACCATCACACACATGCCTCAAAGCCCAAGAAGTCATGGCATGCCACAACCTATTATTGTAATAGAAACTCTGCAGCCTATTCTATTTAGATGTCAACCCACAACCTTTGTCTGGTGGGGAGACATAGCGGAAGAAAATCCTTTTGAACAAGACATCAATACCTGGTTATACCAAGATTCCCCTGAGATAATTCAGCCTCCATTACCTTTGTCAAACTATGGTAACGGTTACACAATGATACAAAGATTTGGGTAAGATGGTACAACTGGGATGGGGGCAAGACAACAAGGCATATATGAATTGCCTCTCCCACCAAACCAGAGAAACACAAGAGGTTTAGGATATGGACAACAAAGCACTAGTCCTGTGATCCAAGGCATTCAAGTCAATCACAAGCAAGTAGCAGAGATGAAACAGGGGCACAATATAGAGCATGTCCTAATAAGCAACATATTAGCACAGTTGTTTCCTGTCGAAGAGGGAACCACACAATCCCAAATAAGCCTACACTTAGAAATCAATGATAACCAAGGAAGTGAGACATCGGATGAACATTCCATTGAGACTGATTCCCATGAGTATGAGTGGAGATCCCTCCACGACTCTGAACCATCAATCCCATATTTTTCCCCTCGGGCTGACATTATCATAAATCTAGTAGACTTGTTTGAACAACTGACCATCACAGAACAACCCTGTATAGACAAACATGTCATTTATCAAACCTCAAGTGGTGCATCCACATCATAGTCCAATTTTGTAGGCACCATAACAGTAGTCCCATTCAGTCAACCAGAGCCAAACAGTAGTGAAAGTGTCTGTCTTGTACACCCTGAGCTTATAAAGGGGGATCAACAAGGGCCACCTAATCTAGATGTCTTCAAGAATGACGAGGTGATAGCTCATTTCATGGGACTAAGGGAAGGCATTCCATCAGGAGATCACAAGGTAGTATTCTCCATTAACCTAGATAGAGAAACATATTTTGGTGAGGAAGCTCCTCTTTCCAGTCCACAAAAGAAAAAAGAACAAAAGAGTAAAAAGCTAAAAGAAGACGTATCTTCTAGCGACAACCTCACTGAGGTGCTAGAAGATAGAAAGAAAGAACTCCTCCCCTTAACAAAGGAGAAATCAGCATTATTAGTGGAAGAAATAGAGGAGATCAACTTGGGGGATGACAAGAACCCAAGGAACATTTACTTGGCAAAATCACTCACTCCTGAGGAGAGAGAATAGTTCATCAGTTTCTTCAAGGAAAGAATGATCAATTTCACATGGTCATACTCAGATATGCTAGGATTAGATCCAGAGCTCATGCTACACCATCTCCTATTGCTACCCAATGCCAAACCTATCAAATAGAAGCTAAGAAAGATGCACCCTAACATTGCATTGCTAGTCAAGGCAGAACTGAAAAAGCTCCTGGATGCTAAACTCGTCAGACCTATACCATATGTGGACTGGATATCTAATCTAGTACTAGTTACAAAGCATAGCGGTCAAATACGAATTTGCACAGACTTCCAGGATATCAACATAGCATGTCCCAAGGACGACTTTCCTTTACCAAACATTGATATGATAGTAGACCTAACTGCCAGACATCAAATGCTATCACTCATGGATGGATTTTCAGGTTACAATCAAATAAGGATCGCACTAGAGGACCAAAACAAAACAAATTTCACATGTCCTTGGGGGACATATTGTTGGAATGTCATGCCGTTTGGTCTAAAGAATGCCGGAGTGACATATCAAAGGGCTATGATGACTATATTTCATGATCTCATCCACAAGATAATGGAAGAATATGTGGATGACATATTAGCCAAATAAATACTTTGAAAGGATCATCTCCAGGTTTTGGGACCCATCTTTGATAGAATGAAAGAATTCAAAGTCTGACTAAATCCAAAAAAGTGTGCATTCGGTGTTACAGTGGGAAAATTATTGGGGTTCATAGTATCACAAAAAGGAATTGAAGTGGATCCAGCAAAGGTCAAAGAAATATTGGACATGCCTCCACCATCAAACCTGAGACAACTAAGAGGGTTACAAGGAAGGCTCCAATCGATCAAATGCTTCATAGCTCAACTGGCAGACAAGTGCCACCCATTCATCCATCTATTGCATAAAGACATCAAGTTCATATGGACAGAGCAATGTGAACAGGCATTTCAAATATTCAAAGATTACCTTCTTAAGTCTCCTATATTGGTACCACCAGTACAAGGTAGACCATTGCTTCTATATATCTCAGTGATGGAACCAGCATTAGGTGTACTCTTGGCACAACATGATGATGCAGGAAAAGAGAGGGTTGTTTACTATCTAAGCGGGACTTTGGTGGGATATCAGCTAAACTATACACCCATTGAGAATTCATGTCTGGCAGTTGTTTTCACTTCCCAAAAGCTTAGACACTACATGTTGAGTCACCAAACAAAATTGGTCGCACATATTGATCCTCTCAAGTACCTATTAAGCAAAGCAGTGCTCACGGGAAGACTGGAAAAGTGGGTAATGATCTTAACCGAGTTTGACATTGAGTACATAGATAGAAAGGCTATCAAAGGACAAGTGATAGCAGATCAACTAGCAGAGGCACCAATTCAAGACCACCAGCCTATTATCTCTGACTTTCCTAACGCATCTATCATGACACTACAACCAACGATCGAGGTATGGCAACTTTATTTTGATGGATCATGTACGAACCATGGTGCGGGGGTAGGGATAGTTCTTATCACTCCAGATCATGATACAATTCCAAATTCTTTCAGACTTAACTTCTAATGCACCAGCAACATAGTAGAATATGAAGCATTGGTCATCGGTCTAAAGATAGCCATACAATGGAGAATCAAGAACCTTAAAGTCTTTGGCGAGTTGAAGTTGGTCATCAGTTAGGTCAACAATGATTATATGACCAAAGATGATAAGCTAATACCATACAAAGCACAAATGGAATGACTGTGCACAAAGTTTCATTACATTCTCTTCAAGAAAGTCCCAAGAGCACAGAACAAAGTGGTAGATGTGATGGCTACCATAGCATCACTGATTGATATGCCAGTAACGATACTGAATTCTAGTTTCTAGTGGAGAAACTCTTGGTACCATCACATCAAGCATCTATCACATAATCAGCATGTGTCCTTGTTGGTCCTGAATCCCCATGGTACCAAGATGTCTATACCTATCTCCAAAACGTCTTACCCCCAAACTTGTCTAGGAACCAGTGAAAAGCCCTCATCTGCCAAGCCTCTAGGTATACCATCCTCTCAACTACTCTATACAAGTGAAGTCTAGACGGAACATTACTACGATGTCTCACTTCCATGGAATCCTAGAAATCTTTGTACGAGGTACATGAATGAATATGTGGAACCCACAGAGGTGGCAATAGCTTAGCTAAGAAAATAATCCACATGGGATACTATTGGCCCACAATAGAGACAAATGCACACAAGCATGTTCAAAGTTGTAGCCAGTGTCAAGTTCATGGAGACCTCATCCATGCACTAGCCCAGGAACTAAATCCCATTATAGCACCGTTACCATTTTCAATGTGGGGATTTGACCTGGTAGGTAAAATCACACCTTCTTCAGCAAACGGACACAAGTACATCATAGTAGCAATGGAATACTTCACCAAGTGGGTGGAATTAATTCCCCTCACTTACATCACTGGAAAGCAAATAGAAATGTTCATACTTAACCACATCATCTGTCGATATGGGATCCCCCAAACAATCCTGACAGGTCATGGTACACCTTTCCAGAACAAGGATGTTGAAGACCTATGTGAACAGTTCCGCATCAAACAAGGGTTCTTCTCATTTTACTACCCTCAAGGTAATGGCCAAGCTAAAGCTACCAACAAAACAATCTTGAAGATTCTGAAGAAAAAAGTAAACTAATAAGGGTGAGACTGGCATTTACAGCTTAGTCCAGCATTATGGGCATACAGAACTAGTGTGATAACACCTATAGGAGCCACTCCTTTCTCCCTAGTCTATGGATCAAAGGTGGTATGACCCCTTGAAGTAGAAATCCCATCCCTGAGGATATCATTGAAGAACCTGGTTTCAGATGAAGACTATAGAGTAGCAAGGCTCAGTGAGCTAGAGTTACTAGATGAAAGAAGGTAGCATGCCTTTGACCACTTACAAGGCTATCAGAATCACCTTAGAAGGAACTATCACAAGAAGGTGAGGCCATGAACATTTGAGGTAGGAGACCTTTTCCTCATAGAAAATTAGAAGAATCAAGTAGAGCGAGTCAAACCTGGTAATTTCAAGCCTAACTGGTTAGGACCATTTGTTATTGGCAACTCTACTTAGAGTGGGGAATTAATACTAGCAGCACCAAAAGGAGATCAGCTCCCTGGGTACATCAACAACATGCACCTAAAGAGGTTCTACACTTAAAGGTCTCTATGGTTAAGGCATTTATCTACATATCCAGAAAATACCAAAAAAATCAAAAAATACAAAAGTTACCTTGGTGAAAACCTGGCAATCAGGCGCCTTGGTGACAACCAAAAAAAGCAAAAATAGCCAAAAAGTAAAGAGAAAAAAAAATTTCTCTCTCAGTGAAAACCTATCAATTAGGTGCTATTGAGTAGGTACCTTGGTGAAAACCTAGCAAATAGGCGCCAAGTGTTCAAATCTAGCTTCACCATCAATGAGCTCCAAAAGCTTGAGCACACTTCAAAATTCAAGACTGACTATCCCAAGCTATATCTAGAAGCACAAAACCCCTATGATCACCAAGCACTTACCCATGGTTACATATTGGTCCACCAGACTAGGGGGTGATTCCAAATATCCAAAAAAAACCTAAAAATCAGAAAACTCATCAAAAAATCCTAAAAAGATCAAAAATCAAGAGAAAATCAATCTTCATCAAAAACAATCAAAAAATTGCAAAAATCCCAAAGCAATAACACCAACTTGGTTATCAAGAGAGCAAGGGGCAAGCATGCCCAGTAAATCAAATGTCACAATCATGAGCTTTGCATATCAACATTGGGCTCATTTAACACAACTTTATCAAATCTATCAATCGGAAAGCAACAGGCGACCAAGCCAAAACTATCAATTGTCACAATCATGAGCTTTGCGAACAAGCACTGGGCACATCTGACATAGCTTGATCAGCTGCCAACATGATTAGAGAAATCAAATCTATCAATCAATACTGTCACAATCATGAGCTTTGCAAACACACATTCGGCCCATCTGACACAGCTTGATCTGTTGCCAACGCGATCAAAGCAATCAAGCCAACCAAGCCTAACCAAAGAGTTTGAGCCAATCAAGAGAATCCAACTGCATCAAGGAACCATACAAAAATGTTGACTAGGTCAGTCAAGTTGGTCAGATGTCAGTCTATATTTTGTGGTTATGTTCTTATGCTTCTCTAGGATCTACCATGTGAGGATAGTAGCTATGATAGATCATGACTTATTTTCTTTGATTGTTGTATGTTGAATGTTCAATTTAATTCCAGGGCCATGATGATTTAGGATAAATGTGGTAGGCACTGTCACTTATTTGGCAGTCGTGCAGTTCCACGATCTAAGCTTAAACCTGAGAAAGAATTAGACATTCCTTCTTTTTTTTTTTGCTTATTTTCTTTATAGAATCAAGAGCTCGCAACACTATTCAGATGGACTCTGAGTTGCTTTGGAGTTCTATCTTGGTTTCTATGGTCTTTCCCTTTATGTTACAAACAAGAGATCACGAGCTATCCAAATGGACTCTAGGGGTGTAGGAGTTCTATCTTGTTTGTTTGGCTTTCCCTTTTAGAAATCAAGAGCTCACAGTGTTATCTAGATGGACTCTGGGTACATAGGAGTTCTATCTTGGTTTCTTTGTTTTAGATTAATTTTAGAGGATAAGTGGTATCCAGATGGTCAATATCTAGGTGCTTTTGGCTCTCTTTCTTTGCAAACAAGGAACATAGTTGAACCCAGATGGTCAATATTTGGGTGCACTATGGGTCTCTTTCTATTCAATCTCTCTACTTCTTTTTCTATCAAGAGGTCATGGCAGTATCCAAGTGGTATGTGATCTAGATCATTCGACACTCTTTCAGAATATCAGAAAATACAAAAAAAAACAAAGATGCAATGATGATAATTATTGGAAATAGGGGCAGCGAATTGGGACATTCATCCTTTCTATCAGATCATATCTATCCAAAAAAAGGCAAAAAAAACATCCTTTCTATCATTACATTCTATCAGATCAATCTCAAAGCACATCTATCCAAATTAACATCTTTCTAACTAACAAATGCATTACTCAAATATTTTGTGCATAATAGATTGCATTCATTCATTAAGTGCATCAAAAAAGTAAAAAACATGGTAGTTGTGTACATGATAAATCATAAAAACACATGCATCCATAAAGCATCTCATATAAACATGCATTCCATTTACACAATCCTGCATGACGTGTCAGTATCATTAGAAAAGCAAATCATCCATACAGGAGTCTGCATAATAGAACATATCGCATAATTCATCTCATCATCTAAAAAACATCAAAATCATGTAGAATCAAACATATACCATGTAAATCATGACACATCATGTCAAAGCATAACTGCATCTCATGCAAATCAAAATATCTGAGTATAAATGACAGGTCGCAAGTCTGATCAAAAGAGGGTAATCAACATGTATATCAATATATATCAATGTATCGGGATACAAAAATGGTACTACTCAGAGTATACAATGAGTCACTACAAAAATGGTACAGGGCATAGTAACAAGAGCTACCCCCACCCTCGCTAGGAGGTGCATGGGGGGGAGGCATATCAGAATCTATCCTGTGAGAGGACCCAGGAGCTCTGACACCACTACTCTGCGAATGCTAAGCCCTGCTAGATCTCTGAGATGATGTATAACTAGGCACCCTCTATGCCGCAGGAACTGTGCCCTCATAATGGCATCTCCAGTAGTCAATCTCTCTCTAGGCGTCTTTCCCAGATCTATAGTACCTATCTAGAATATCCCTATGGGAAACATCCTATACACTATCAATGAAAGAGCAGACCTCGGCCTAATCTTGTCACTCTCTAGACTCAGTTGCTGTCACACGAGCCTCCAAGATGGTCGCATGTACATCGGATAAGGAAAGTTGGGCCTTCAAATCCTAAACCTACTGGAAGAGCCGCTCCACCTCCAATGGATCATCATCCATACCACCCATGGCAACATCCATATCACCCTCCTCCGCCCTGTCCCCTATCCACTCACCTACTCTCCCTAGAGGAACCTATCTCGGCACTCTGCTCATCCAGAGCCTCCACATCTATGTCTACAATCTCCACATCCATGTCCTCAATATCAACTCTATCCTCATGACGGGGAGCCAAAACTACTGCCATCCGCCTATGAACTCTATGCACCAACTAAGGTGCCTCCTCCTCTACAACCTCCTCGTCCTCTAGAACAACACCCAACCCAACCCTGGGAGCACTAGTTTATCCCCCACTCTGNCAACCCTAACCCCACCACCAACACCACCAGGGCCAGGATCATCCCCTCCATCATCTCCTCTCCCCCATCCTCCACCTCTCCCACCATCTCTCCCACCTCTCCCCCTACCACCATCTTTACCAGCATCCCTCCCTCCCCTGCCACCACCTCTCCCTCCACCATGGCCTCCCCTACGACGCCATAACCATTGGGCCCTCCTCATAACAATCCTCAAAATAGGATGCAAGACATCTGTCAATGCAATCGGCCAATGTTGTAACTAATGGGCATCATACTGTGGGGTAGTGCCTACAAAAGACAAATTCAAATATCAGTACCAGAGCAGATAAATACATAAGTATCAAAACCGGATATAAGCAAGAATCAAGAGCAGAAAGGAAGTACATAAACAATCAGAAACAAGACAAACCTGGGTCTACAGTGGCAGAACACCAGGTCCATGCTATAGGAAACAATCCTAAGAACTTAGTGCGAGCAGCATCAAGTGACACTATAGCACCCCAAACATGAACATCCCTTGACCTCCAAGCAAAATATGCATATGAATCTGATACATCCTGCTGCTCACCAAACTGGCGCAACACCTTGTCGATATTATGAAAATTAATCTTATGCACATGATTGGTCACGCAACCAATCAAGTATCTCCATTGTCGACAAAATGGGAGATGTATGTCCTCTCCATCCCATATGGGACAATCTCTGTATGGCCTCCAGATAAAATAAGGAATCATATCTAGCTTCTACCGCCAGTATGAAAGATGACCCATATGAGTCTGGACAATAGCACCATCAGACATGAACACATATGACCTATCTGTTAGGAGAGCATGGGAACCAACAGGATGATAGACTGCTATATGCTCCCATGCCCAAATCTGTAACAAAGTAGCATCGTAGCCGAGTGACTTACCATCAAGGTAAGCCACATACAACATGTGAAAATATATGTGGGCCAACATGCATGGACCCCAAGCAAAGACGGTATGGTCTCGGACCATACTCTATAAAACACCACCAAAGCTGACAGAAAAACTACGTTGTCGATGATGGGGGCATAGAAGCGCACATATCAAACTACCCAGCAGGGTAGACAGTCTATCAAGGCCTAATCCAAATCTAGACCAAGGAATGTAATAATCGCCAACAAGCCCGAGCTGATCCCGGGGCAATCCAAAGAGCTCAGTCAATGCAGTAACACCAGTGCATGTGGAATACTCCACAAGCTCACCCTGGATAGGGGTTGGACGATGTGATACACATCCTCCAAAGTCACGGTACACTCCCTGATAGGTAGCTAGAAAGTGCACATCTCTGAGTGCCATCGCTCTACAAGAGCAGAGATTAGACCCCTATTGGTCATGATCTCAGGCATATAACACAACCAGTACAATCCAAGATCACGAAGAACTGACCTCTCATCCTTGGTCAACTGGAATCGATACATGAGTCCCACCGGTCTAGACTCCCGACAGCGCAAAATACACCCAGTGAACTGCACATACAGCCAAAAACAGAAAATTATCAGTTTCAGTCATTGAGGAAAGTAACAAAAGCTAGAAAAAGCAGATAATAGACATAGAACATAGGCAAACAGTGCAAAAAAATCAATTGCGATAATTAACCAAGTCATATGTTGTACTTTTATGCGATTGCGAAACAGAAATAGCAAGTGTGGCACACATGTCAATTTTTCAAAAAAGTGAAAATTTTAAAAGCAATAAATGACACGCAAAGCGAGAAAACTCACCAGACGTCCAGAGCCAGCAGGTCTGTAGTAGGTATGAACTAAGTTAGAGATGTGCACTATGCCAGGAAGGCCAACCATCGCTCGAAAACAAAAGGAAATGAGGCAAAAATCAAAATGCAAACTCACCAAGATCTCAGGGCTCCACGATCGTAATGTACCAAATGAAGAGCTCTCTTTGCTACTTATAGGGGTTCTGGAAAACCCTAATTTCACTAGGAGCTCCAAAATTTCTTCCCGGTCCCCGAAAACTTTGAAGGTCAATTATAGGGGCATATTAAAGTATTTTTCAGATCCGTCAGCTACCTAGTTCCACAAATGGCAGTTTCAACAAATCAACGCTCGTCTAGCGACTTTTCGCTCAAATTTGTTGAGGGGGCATAAATACATGTACTAGTGCCAGGGAAAGCTGAAGCAAAATCAACTAATCTTTGACACACTGCAACAAGTCACATCGCATCAAAGAGGGGCAAATGTAGACACCCTAAAATGGACAGGCTTGCGACTTTACATTAAAAACACTAATTTTCATATGTTAATTAATGGTTTTTTTAATCATTAATTAATCATCTATTTTCCTTTAAATTCATTCCCCAAACCATCTAATCATATTCCCAAAATTAATTAAATAATTAATTTTATTTAATTAATTAGCTTTAATTGATTAATTATCATTAATTAATTAATTAAACTCAATTTCCTATAGTTTAAATTCAAATATTTAAACTTGCTAGTTAAATTCTTCCAATTAAATTAATTTAATTTCATCAAATAAAGCAATTCTTAATCAAAAAGAATTCAATTATCTCACATGTTGAAAACAATTATTAAATAAATGAATTAAATATTCATTTATCTTCAAAGAGATAACTCTAATCAGATGACATGGGTTACTCCACCCATCTCTCCAGTCCACATGGGTAACTTCACCCACCTCTTCAGTTCAAAAAGGTAACTCATAATTAGCTCTTTAGTTAACCAAACTCTATCTCCTCTTTACCAAATGAAGAGGTGGAGTTTATTGAGGACCTCTCCTGTTCCTTTTGATCTCAACCGTTCATCTCCCCATCTCTGGGATTGATCTCAACTGTTCATATCATCACCAATTCCTATATAATAAACCCTTCATAACCATTTGAAGGATCAAGGATTTCAAGCTCTCATGCACCATTACTCTGTCAGTTTGGTTCTAGCATTCAAGCCATCTTGCGATCACACGCCTGTTTCAATTAGCAACTTCTCAACACTTCTCAATTCATAGACGCTGCCCCGCCAATACTGAGCATCAAGAACAACTTTTCAGGAGTAGAGAGAGACAATAGAAGCTTCAAGCATCGTGGGGTTTGCATTTATTTGTTTTCCTTTCTATTGCTTGTACATTTTATTGGTTAAGTTTCATTATTATTCGTCTTAGTAGCATTGTGTATTTGGTTTATATCATTTGTGAAACCTTTGCTACTGACCCTTGCCTTTGGAAATCTTGGGAGTCCACAAATCATGAATATTCAGGTGTATACAAACTAATAATTCAAAACTCCCCCTTACCATGTGCTTGGGTACTTGCTCAGTTTTGACTATTGCTCTGCAACTTGGTTACAACTGACTCTATTTTTTATTTTCCAAAAGTGTTTTTGTAACTCTGCTATATACATCTTCCTCTTCTTTGCACATGTATTTCCTCATATATGAACAAATTCTATCTTTCCCCCTTGTTTTTGACACAAATGCCAAAAATCATATCTACAAGGTAATACCAAAATATGAAAGGAAATCACTATGTACCTTCAAAATTAGAGAAAAAGTCTTGTCCATATTGTCTTGCAGCACCTTCAGGATGTGCAACTCAATCTAAATTTCTGCAAAAGGTGACTTGATTAAAGTTTTGTTTTCTGATGTCCTTTTCAATCTAAACTGCATTGTTCTAGTGAATGGTGATTGCCTTGAGAGGGTCTTCAGACATATGGCTTTTCAATTTAGATGGATCATACTTCCATCTTTCCATCTTCACTACTAATGCATCCTCAATAATCTTATGTTCATCCTTGGCTCTAGAAGCATATTTAAGTGATCTGAGATTATAAATACCACTACCTTCTTTCAATTCTTTATCCTTTTTCTCAAAGGTAAGTGGTGGCTTCTTGAAAGTAACTGTATCTTCTTTTTGAAATATCATTTTTCTTCTAGATCTTCTGGGTTTGTTTGCAATGAAGACAGGGGTAGAGACCTTTGGTGCTTTATTGGGGGCTAGCCTCTTTTTCTTAGGAGGCTCTACTTCTACCTCTTCCTCTTCTTTCTTAGGTTCTACTTCTTTTACCTTTATTTCATCCCCTTTTCTTTCAGTGATTGAAGGAGGAGAGTTTGATGATTTGCCATATTTGTTTTCAAACTTCTCAATTCTCTTCCTTCCTCTCTTCAAGATTTTTGGAATCTCAATTTCCAATGATATTATGTCCTTATCTTCTTCATAAGTACCATAATATGGTGCTTTAGGATCAACATGATCATTTACAAGAGCTTCAATAATATTTCTGGTCTCATCTATGGTAACCTCATATGCAAGAGGTTTCACCCATGTAACCCTAGGCTTGACTGCTTGAAAGTATACATTGTCACAATCAACTAGAAACATATGTCATCCTTATAGTCCTCTACCAATTGTTTTGTAATTCTGAATCTATTCTACATTTTCTCTCTAAAACTTTCAAAGTATGCATCCATGATGCTTTCAAAATTATCTCCCAATTATGTTGTAAACTCATTTATCTGATAAATTATAGGCCTGTCCTTCTTCCATACAACTATGCATTTTGAAGGGAAAAATATTTGAACATAAAATAATAGGTAGACCAAGAGTGAACCGAACTTACATAGATTGGCCTTGGATTCCTGAATACTCTCCATGTTTTTTCTCAGTTGGATGAGTTGTAGCTTAGCTAGGTCGAATGATAGATTGTTTTTCACCACTCTGTATGCCAAGTCCACAACCTCACATGGAACACTGTTTGGTCAGCTTGAACTGTATATCTTATGTGCAATCACATGAATTCCAAACTTATGCTCCATGTCAGTGACTCCATTCAACTGCATGCCTCTTCCATCCCACTCGGAAAGAGTCTTGTTGGCTAGAACATCTCGGGGTAGGGTTTTAGTTGATTTAGGTTTGTTAGGCATTGGGTACCCTGTCACTCAATGTATCATCATTTTGGTTATCTTCACACGTTTCTCCAACCAGAGATGCATGTCGTGAACATAGCTCAGAATAAGCCTAATCCACTTTATCTAGAAATTCTTAGGCATATGCAAGATATGGGTTAATCCCTTGACTTCAAGGTACTTGTGTTCTGGCTTCAAGTTTTCACCCACACAAACTACCTCATATGCTTGATTCATCTCTAATGTGCCTAGCTATTGAATGGTGCAATCATAGAAAGTTTGAATGTCCTGAATCAATAGTACCTTAGGAGGAATTTGGGAATGGGCTCCCATTGGATCTATCTCCTCTGCAATTGCTGGATGAAGTTTGAACTTTGGCGGTTCACAGACAGAATTCCTCACTAACATCTTGGATCCCTTCCTGATCTTACTGTTGGATGAAGATGCCATAATGCTCGGAGGATTGATGAAACTTTACTGCAACTAAAACTTTCAAACACAAATTCACTCTGTAATCGCTTTAAGCTCTTAATCACTCTAAAAACTATAAAATTTGGTAAACAATAACCCTTCGATTTCAACATTTATGAAAAATTTCACCATAAGATTTTCATTAAATGCTCTATACATAGTAGTTGTCATAGCTCGGGTAGTTCTCCTAGGCTTACTTGGAAGCTCGGCAAAAACTAACTTCCCATCTTTGAAACCATAAAACCTGACTTAACTCAGTTAAGCCTGAGTAACTTGGTTGTAACTGAGATCCTGACTCGATTAGAACCATAATATGTCCTAGTGCATCAATATGCAGATTTGGACTTGCTATCACATTTGGAACTGATGTATGATGGCTTGTATGTATAGTTCTAGTTATCTCCTTGCATCTTTATTCAAAGATGGTGGATCCACCCAATTCACTATTTTGGGTGCCATATGATCCTTCATTATTTTGGTCTAAATTATTAGGAGACTTCCTTACCGACTGCTGACTCATATGAGTTTTGATTTTAGAAAAATTTTCTTTGCCTTTCTCAAAATCAGTATCCACTTTTTCTCTATTCATACAATTCTTGTTTAGATGACCGATTTGTTTACACACATAACAGCTCTTAGTAGGATTCCTTTTTCTGAGATGAGTCTTTGCACAATTTGCACCAATGTGCCCATACTCACCACAATGACAACATATTCTCCATGTGTTGTAATCCAAACCAAAAATTTCTTTAGCTAATTGTTCAGCAGGGTTCGACTTCTTAGTTCTGCACTCTGCGGATTTATGACCTTGTTTGTTACAATTGAAACATTTTCCTTCAAACTTAGGTTTCTCAGTGCATTCATTTTCCCTATGTCAATGTTTGTTGCACCTATAGCACTTACCATTAAACTTTGACTTTCCATTTCTCCAACACTTATTTGATTTATGCCCTATTTTACCACAATGATTACAAGTAGGTTTCTTTTGAGTTCCTTCCTGTGAGGATTCACCTTCTTCAGTATAACCTAATCCAGTCTGTCCATGATGTCTGAATTGAGTTTTCTCTATCAACTGATCCATGCTTACTTGTGAATTCATCATACTCTCATTGGTTTGTTTTTTATTATTGAGATCATTTTGCAGTCTTTCATTTTCAGTCCTCAGATTGATAACTTCTTGATTTTCACTATTGAGTTGATTTATCATATTTGCTTGCTGAAGTGACAAATGATGGATTTTATTTTTGTTTCCTCTAATCTTTTACTTAGAAATATTTTGTGTCCTTGTGTCATTTCTCTATCATTTTTTCTTGGTTCTTTTGTTCCATGACTTCACATATTATGACTGAATGAATTTCTTGTTCTCTCTTCAACTTTCTGACTTCTTCATGTAAATTGAGATTCTTTGCAAGTAGATCTTCAATGGTTGCATCAGCTTCTTCAGAACTTCTTTCTTTGCATAAGTCTTAAATTATTTCTTCTATGTAACCTTTGTCATTCATTTGCACTACTAATTAATTTCTTCTTTTTAGGGAATGAGAGAGCGGCTCCTTGAGTTTTCCTGATTTGATCCATGGCCACTTGTAGATCTCTCTTTTCATTTTCAATGGTTTTCTCTAGTTTGTATATTTCCATTGCCTTTGATCTTTGGTCAAGCTATTAAACTTCTCATAAGAGAATATTTTCTCTGATACCAATTGTTAGAAATATATTGTAGCCTAGGTGACAGAGAGGGGGGGTGAACCAAGACCCAATAAAACTTATTCACTTTTATCCTTTATTAGATTGACTAATATAATTGCATGCATGGAACAGAAAAGAAATAAACATTCATAACACTTGACACAATATTTGGTTACCCAGAAACCTTCCAAATAGAAAGTAAAATAGGGGTGGGGATGGTACACACAAGATTTAGAACTGTAGTAATAAAGTTGGTCAGTTAAGGCTTACAATTGACTACTTTTGATGGTCTTCCCTATTAGGATCAATAAGGATTGTTAGGTCCAACTTGTGAAAGGATTTACACAATACAGTTAAGTATGCAATCTATTAGGAGATTTTTAAAGGATAGTTAAGTCCACCCTGTTAAAGGATTTTGACTGATACACCTGTTAGGATGAACCAGTGAATGATCTACTATGCAACTCTAATTTGCTGAATAAGATCCTTTGAAGTAATACTGATCACCTGAATGTGATAGATGAGTCTCTGCTATTCCTTTATATTGTTTTAGTCTTCTAATCAATCTGCCTCTTCACATTCACATTTTTAATTTATTGATATATTCATTCTCTCATTCTTATTTGGATAAAAAAAGTGTCTTACATATATAACTATCCAAATCAATTACCTCCACAATTTGGCTACTTATCATATTAAATAGTATCGAACAATATGTACTAAGTAGGCCCAATGCTGATACTTGTGTCCAGTAATCCATTCAGGTGATATACTAACACTCGGGCAATACAGTGAACTCAACAACTCTGGAACTCGGTTGACACTGGATGCTCGGGCCACATTGATCATTCAGAGATGGTATGCAACTCGGGTAACACTGGTGACTCAGGTGATACTGTTTGGAACTAACTACTCGGTCAATACTACAACTACTTAGCTCAGGTAACACTTCAAGTTGTTGGCCTTGTCAACACTGTAACCATATGAATGATTAAGTGTTTTGGCACTAATTGACAACGTATATTTTGCATAAGGTCTACACAACCCCCATAACTATTCCCTACAATCTTTGTACCATGATTGTGACTTACATATATCTCCTGCAGCCAACCAACTCTACCACCAATTGCTACCCCATGAGGTCCAAGCACCTCCATTAATGGATGCTTCTATGGTAGAACTCACAAAGCAGTTGGAAGTTTCCCCTGACTGTTGCTTGTTTATTAATAGCAAACTTACCAACCAAAAACAAACATCTTTGGCTAAACTAATGAAAGGCCATACAACAACTTTCACCTGGGAATATTTGGATATGAAGGGATTGGACCCTAAACTATGTATTCATAGGATTTTCTTGAAAGAGGACAAACTGCCCATCAGTCAATTCCAGAGGCGTATAAACCCTATGTTAAGAGAGATAGTTAAAACAGAGTTGGAAAAACTTCTTAACACCAGGTTCATCTACCCCATTTCTGACAGCCAGTGGGTCTCACCTTTGGTCATTGTTCCAAAAAAAGGAGGTAAGTGGTGAGTATGTGTCGAATATAGGTAACTTAACAATGCCACCAAGAAGGACCATTTTCCCTTGCCATTTATTGACCAAGTCCTTGATTCCTTAGCAGGGAATCATTATTTTTCTTTTCTGGATGGATATAGTGGATACATCCACATAAGGATCCTTCTTGAAGATCGGGAGAAAAGTATATTCACTTCACCTTGGAGAAAATTTTCTTACTCTGTACTATTTTTTGGCCTCTGTAATGCTCCAACTACATTCCAGCGAGAAATTATCAATATTTTTGTTGATATCTCACATGATTGTATGGAAATATACATGGATGACTTCACAACTTATGGGGAAACCTATGAGGAGCCATTGGTCAATTTGGGAAAGGTTCTTACCATGTGTGAGGAGCATAATCTATCCCTCAACTATGATAAATTCTTCATGATGATGCAGGAAGGTGTTGTGTTAGGTCATTACATCTCTGCTAAAGGCATACAGGTGGATCCTGCTAAAATTTAAATCATCATGAACTTGCCTACGCCAGCAAAATAGAAGGATGTCCGCAGCTTTCTAGGGCATGTTGGTTATTACCAGTGGTTTATTAAGGACTTCAGCAAACTGGTTGGTCCCATGTATTCCTTGCTCACTAAGGATTCAAAATTTTTATGGACAACATCTTGTGAAGAATCCTTCTTGCAGCTGAAGACTGCTCTTACTCAGGCACCAGTTCTTTGAGGGCCTAATTGGGAATTGTCATTCCATATACACACTGATGCATCTGACCATGTTGTAGGCATTATCCTAGGATAGAAAGAAGGGTTTGTAGAGCATGCCATCTACTTTATAAGCAAAAATTTGCAGGGCGCAGAGCTGAAATACACAGTCATAGAGAAGGAACTTCTGGCTATTATATATGCATTGAACAAGTTTTGCCATTATATAATTGGTTACCCAATATTTGTGCATACTAATCATGTAGCCATCAAGTATTTGGTAAACAAGCCTTCTATCATAGGGACACTTTCCAGATGGCTCCTACTGCTACAAGAGTTTGACATCACGATTGTGGATAAACTGGGAAAAACAAATGTAGTTGTTGATTTTCTCTCCAGATTATAGAATACCAATGACCCACATGTCATCGGTGACAACTTTCCAGATGACCACCTATTTTCTATTTCATCTCATACCCCCTAGTATGCCAACATCACCAATTATCTGGTTTCCTAAAAGGTACCCCCACATTTCTCGCCAAAGGAAAAGAAGTTGCTAATTGAGAAGACCTTTAATATTTCATGGTTGGTCGATTGTCTCTTCTACACTGGACCCAATCAGATTCTAAGAAGCTATATTTGAGAGGATGAGACATGTGATATCCTCCATGCCTACCATGATGAACCTTGTGGCAGCCATTTTGTAGCAAAATGGACAGCCATGAAGATACTCACTACTGGCTATTACTGGCCAACTCTACATAAGGATGTAGCCAATTCCACCTGCAAGTGTGATCGATGTCAGTGAATGGGTAGGCCAACCAAGTTAGATGAAATGCCTCTATTCCCCCAGGTAATAGTCACTCCATTTGATAAATAGGGGTTAGATTTTTTGGGACCAATTAACCCCCCATCAAATGACAACTCTTACATTTTGGTTTGTATTGACTATGTAACTAAATGGGTGGAAGTGGGCTATGAAGCATGCTCAGGATAATAGGGTTGCTTAATTTTTATATGAGGAAATATTTACCAGGTATGGTGTTCCATGGGAACTAGTCACAGATCAGGGAGCTTAGTTCACTTCTACTCTGATCACTACACTTATGAATGAGTACAACATTCACCACCAAAAATCAATTCCATATCATCCCCAGGTGAATGGTCAGATAGAGATCACAAATAGAGAGATCAAAGATCTCCTAGCTAAGATATTTCATCTACACAAGACAGACTAGAATAGAAGATTTCAAGAAGCTATGTGGGCTTATCGCACAACATGGAAAACACCCATAGGCCCTTTGAGTTGGTGTATGGAAAGAGTGTTGTCATGCCTATTGAATTTGAGCATAAAACCTTAAGAACAACATTACAGCTCAACTTGGATCTTCCTACAGCTCAAAGGGAAAGACTCATGCAACTTAATCATCTAGATGAAATGAGAAAAGAATCCTTACAAAACACATAGTTAGTTCAACTGTGATGCAAAAAATGACATGAATCACATATACAGAATGAGTGGTTTGTTTCTAGTGATTGGGCACTTCTATATGATTCACGGTTTCAAGATAATCAAGGTACACTTACAACTCATTGGCTTGGTCCCTATGAGGTTGAAATTTTTTTTGCTAACGGTGTAGTCCAATTGTCTACAATTGACCCTGTGTGTTTCAAGTTATTTATTAATGGTCATAGACTCTATTTGTACCATCAGCTAGCTACTAAGGCTGAGTTCCTGTGGTAATTTGAGATTCCTCCTGCCATGACTAAAGCTTCTGCAGCCAATGGACCTCCTCTAGCTGAAGACTCTCCTACAACTAATGGAACTCCTCTAGGTGAAGACTCTCCTGCAACCAATCAGAGTGGATTTTCACTCTGGTCATCTCTTTGACTCTATTCCAAAGAAGTCATAATAAAATTTTCATTTCCCATGAAAATATATTTTTCCGCAATAAAGTTTCCATCACATCATATCCCATCAAATTTTTCTTCCATCTTCACCCACTTGTCCCATCATCATTACTCCACTCATTACTTGTTTTCTCAACCACGTCATCCGATCTTTCTGGATTTGGACATTTACAAGTGATTATTCTCAAGGTACGCATTCATTTATTGTTTGAAACATTTTTCATTTCATTTGACATTATTATAGGTTATATTGTAATTAATTTAGTAATTCATCTAAGTGTTGTTGTACTTTATAACCAAGCATGTGTGAACACCTATCACCTTTTTCGTAGGGGGCAGTCCATTAAATTGTGTTTTGCAATAATGACCCTCGCTTAAGTTATGTTGTGTAGTCATTTCAATTTAATTTGTGTGACAACCCAAAGCATACAAAATTCTCTGATAAGCCTTTTGTTTTCAAAAACCCAACTCACATTTCCAGATATAGTTTTTCAAATTTCCTCTGCCATAGTACCTAGAAAACCAAACCGAGAGCTCACTAGTTTTTATTTGGTCTAAAATTAGGTTAAATATAGGGTAAGGAACATTAAGGATACAGAGGGGAGAATTGTGGAAGGTAGTTGAAAGTTGCAATGATTTGGAATTTTATTTAGGCTATAAAATTTCTCAATGAAAGAATGGGTGGGTAACCCATACACCATGAACTAGGCGATCACTCATCCCTATTGCAGGACCAAGCCAGCATCCAAGAATTTAACCATGTATGCTGGCTTATATACTTCATCAGGATATGTGGTTACAATGAGGCTATAACCCTAGAATTCTTGCACACTTATAGAAATGGGGTTGCCTATGTAAAAGGGTTAAGAGTGGAGGCTTTGGAGGCACAAATAGCAGAATTTTTTGGACTTCCCACCATAGGGGAAGCCTTTCCACATGAACATGATGCACGGGTAGCTAGGGCCAAGTTTTCTTTACCCACAAATGTTGAACTGGAATCTAGTAAACAAGGGACTAGAAGAACATCTCTTCTAGAAGATTACTCTCAGCTGGAAATCTATGTTATAAGGTACATTACTTGAGGAAAATTTTATTACTTACATGCTACACATTTTAAGTTGTTGAGTCATTTGTGACATGGTCGCCTTGTAAATGTGCCCAATTTTCTATACTCTTTGTTAAAATTGAGTTTCAAGGAAGTTAGAAAGGGGAAGCTGAATGTAGCTACCTGCCATGGGTTGATAAAACTCTTGGTGGAAAGATATTTATGAGATATCTCTCCTATGACCTGGGCCAAGTTTATCACCACACTCCATGTACAATTATGAGGAGAAGGGCCACAACCTATAATTCAAGAAGCACAAGGAAATGTCCCTGATGAGGCCATACCTAAAAATGATGAAACTACTATTCCAGAGAAGTTGCATGAAATTACTTCTCCTTCAAGAGCTGAAATAGAGAAAATGGCCTTCGGTAATCCAAACCCTAGCCAAGGGGGTGATGAAACTGAGGGTTCTACAAATTTGCAGACTCCAAAAGTAAAACAGAGTGCCTGGAGGAAAGAGAAGGTCAATGCAAAAATGGCCAAAGATATGGGGGAAGAAACTCATGTTTTGCCTACAGCTAATCCTATAAGAAGGCAAAGGACATTAAAAAATCACCCTGGGGCATCTATTGATTCTCCTCCATGACAAAGTGTTCATTTGAGCACACAACAAGTAGACAAAATAGACTCACCTACAATAACTGGTTCGTTTCCTAATAATCCAATTGAGGAGTCTTTGAAGGAACAACCACAAGAAGGGAGCCCATGTGCACAGTGTCCGGATATGATGGAAACAGATCCTACAGCCAAGAAAATAGACATGGAAGTAGATAATATATAAATAACATGCATGGAGACAGAACACACAAAAACAACCAATATACCTTCTTCCCAGTAAGAAGATGTTCAAGGGAATGATGTCCTAGTTCCAACCCCTGATGAGTTAACAATTGATGAACAAGAAGAAGTCATAGTAGCAACAGAGCATGTCACTCCAATAAGAAAGAACTAGGTTACACTCAAATCCATCTCCATTGACTAATTTATATAGATACAATATGAAAATTCAATGTGGGAATTAGAAAGGGATAAATTAAAAAGGGAAATAGGAAGGAAACAAGCAAGAAGTACAACTTTTGCAAGGCAAGTTAGATTTAGTCATAGACTTAATTCCTCAACTAATAGAATGCAGAACACCTCCTAGGGTCTATGCACTGTGTCTAAAGGAATAATTTCTAATGTTTAAATTAATGAGGGTTCTTAGAGATTTGCACACAAGCATAGACTCACCACAGGAATTTGTGGTCGTAGATGAAGAATCACTGGATTGCATTAGGAATTTGTTAAGTGAACTCTACTTGCATAATTATCATATTCCCTTTTATGCCAATTGGAACCCCCTGTTGTTTGTTGGTGACATTCACCTATCTTCTTTGGTTTCTTGGTCCAAAAATGAGATAAACTATGGGGAGAAATTAAGTAAATACAAGGGAATTGAGCAAACTTTTACACTCCCCTTGTGACCAGAAATTGGTACTCCCCACAGATTATACTATGATTGGATGGAAATAGTTTATGGATTGCAAGACTCTGCCTATAGGAAAATAATTATGGGAAACCGGGAAGAAGTATTTGCAACATTTGAGAAACTCTCATTAGCAAAGGGAAATAGAGTAGTAGAAGGATTGAGACAGAGGTGGGACAGGTTAACGCTAGCACTAAAGAAGGTTGAGCCTCACAGCCTCATCAAACTATGAGCTGCGATGTAAAGAGTTCACTAGTACATATACCTGGGAAGGAAACCATGACCCAAAAGGTGGCTTCCTCTTTCCTTCCAGCCTCCTCTTCTCCTGTGGCCACTATACAGTTGTGTAGACAATGAGGTAAATGAAGAATTGGAGATGAGTCAACGGATCAAGATGGAGTGCACAAATGGATACTACTAGTGTGTGGGCACCTCCATGAGTGGTGAGACTCAAGAAGGAGATCTTCAGGTACTTGCAAAGATCCAAAATTTTTCAGTGCCTGAGGGTTGGCACTAGTCTTCATAGGGGGCAGAATGATGAGGCATATTAATGCCATATTTTAGATGGCTTAGGATAACTTTTGCTAGGACCTTTTCCATGTTTTACCATACTTTCTCAAATACTTTATACTCATATTTTCTCTTATGTGGCATACTGCCACCATACCTATGCTATGGTTAAAACACACTTAATATACTATGCTTGAATGAATATGATATGTTATTTACTTTGGAATTATGATTATGTCTCTATAAATGAATTATTTGTTTGAACATGAATGATGCATGCGTATTTTAGTGTTGATTACCATAAATGTCTCTATCCTAACATCTAAAGTGCAACGCATCAATATAGAAACTGTCACCTTGACCAAGTAAAATGTGCCCATGCGTTGGATGCTCGACCTGGTCTTGCAGCAGGTTCACACAGAGAAACATAAAGCGCAACACCATCAAGTGGATCCGAGGTGATCAAGGTGGTAGAAGTCAAGCAAAGACCGAGGAAACACAATGAATTCTCTAAAGAAATCTAGGAGAGAGTGGGAAGTTAGATTTGTTGCCAAAAGCAGTTCTTTCCTCATTTCTAGACCTATTTTATCTCCAGTTTTATAGTTTCCCTTTATTTTTGATAGGATTGTAATAAAAGTTCCACCTATTTCTATGGCATGATCAATTAGCTGTTAGATATTTTTCTTATTTAAATAAATCCCCACTCCTATGTGAAAAGGAGGGAGTTATCAGTTATAGTTTACATTATGTTGTTTTATAGTTGTTATGAATCTTGTAATTCATTTTTTCAATCAATAGTAGATGAAGTGTTGATCTTTAGTTCAGTGTAATTGAGTTTGGATACTCACTCAAGGGGGCCCACTTGGTGAGGAATCCATGTTAGTTATTTAGAATCATTTTCATGTAGTTTAAGTTTCCTGCATCTTGGTATCGTAATTCTGGTGTTAACATAGTTCCTGCAGCCAAAGCCGCAGGATAGTTAAGTACTTCCTGCAGCCAAAGTGGTAGAACTGTTGAAGCATTATAATTGTGTTTTTAAGTCTTTGAGTTTCCAAGTTTTAGTATTCCTTCAACTTTTTTACTTCCACATTTCCTTTCTAGCATTCTTTATAGCATTTGTTTCTTGCATCTATAGATCAATTTCCTTTCTAGCATTCATTTCATGCAGCTATAGAATAGTTTCCTTTAAAAGCAATTTGTTTCCTGCATACATAGCATGGTATGAGTAAGAATCCTTGGTGCATACACTTTTCTGGCCTGATTCAAGTAATACATCCCTGGGTTGATAAATTAAATGAGTTTCTATAAAGGAGGATAGCTGCTTGGTAGGATGTTCAATCCTTGAGTCATGGTAATTGCCTAATTTTTGATACCTTAATAGAACTGATCAATTACTAAGGACTTGTTGGAAGCCCTGAATAAAAGAAAAAATGATACATTTCTCAAGGAATATAACCTTAAGACATATACTCTAGGAAAAATCTGTGATTCATTATCTCTTGAATATAAAAAAAAAATTGCTCAAGTACTAACCATCAAGTTCTAGATTAAAGAAAGAGTAAACACCATAATGGGTGAGAATCCAAATGATTATCAGATATTGGTGAAAAATACTAAAGAGATGATTGTAGTAGCTACAAAAGAATTGAAGAAAATAGATAAAATTTTGATGGCTACCTCTCTTCTGAAGGTTAATGTACTTGTTGAGAATGCAGGAAGGTTTTTTTTAAGAAGACTCCAGATGTGTAGAGTAGTGGTGTTGAAGGTTCAATTGATGCAAAAGAGATAAATAAAATCGTGCCTTCTCCTTTGGAGAAGACATACACTAGTCTGGAAGTAGAAGAACAAGTATATATAGATACAATTAAGTGTAATATGTATATTTTGGAAGTTGGAACAAGTGGTATGTTTGAATATAAGACTAGTTAGTTTTTCTTGGATAATACAAAATATAGTTTATGAGATGAAGAACAAGGCTAATAAGGTGACATCTACAAAGGATTATCTAGATAATGAGAAGAAGGAAAGTGAAGAGAAATTAACATAAGAAAAGGTTCCTAAGTAGAAAACATAGGAGATAAAGGCTACTAAAGAAGAAAGAGGTGAAGTACTTGTCAATGAATCTTCTGGAGGTTTTAGAGATTTTGCACTTGATTTGTTGGCCCTACAAATGCAATTTAATCCTATAAAATCAATAGATGCAATAAAAGTACCTATATCACAAGGAAAGATAGATAATTATCATTTGCCTTGATTGCACAAAGTACACTTAGGTGATACCTTTCACCATTATTCTCCCAAGGAGTTTATACAATCCTATACGTATAGCACTAAGGTGATAGACAATGTGGTGAAAGTCTTTCATGAAGGACTTTAGAGAGTTCAAATAGATGAATCATTGTCCAGTTTAGATCAATTACCAATGCTACTTGAATTCTTAAAGAAACATATCTCCACGTCGGAGGCCACAATCTTGAAGGATGTAGATAAAAAGGTGAAAGAGAAGAGATTAAAGGAGCTAGTAAATAGGTGTACAATTGCACACAACAATCTATAGGATGTTCTCAAGGAATTTGAGAAATGTGTAAATGAAGTTATTGTTGTAAATCAATTTTATCACAAATGGCATGTTTCCACAAATAATATATATGATCAATTCAACCTCTTGGAGTCTCAAATTGTACAATTGACAAACATAGTTGATTTCAAGAATGATGGAGATGGCTTCAGAAGAGCACATATAGAGAATTTATATTTGCAGATCAATCTTCTGATAGCTCAAAAGAAAAAAAAAAGATAAAGGAATGATTTGGATATTTAAAGGATATTTTTAATCTGAAGCTTACCAGTATGGTAACAATATTTAAAGGGTCCAAAAAGTTGATTTAGTAAGGCTCAAGGGAGTATAAAAGATGCATATGAGCTTCTTGTAAAGATAATATGTCAGTGTACCATTTTGACCTCTGCAACAAATGATTGGAAAATAACTTGGGCACAACTAAAGGTGATCCATCATATCATTCTACCTCCTTCAAAATAGGTTGTCCATTCTTGGTGGTAAAACAATTCTGGCTCTGTACGTATATACATCGACTATTTTGTAATACAGTTCCATTTTTTTGCTCCATTCAATTTTAGTGCATTTTCTAAGAGGGATTTTATGTGTGTGTGTGTGTGTGTGTGTGTGTGTGTATGTATATATGTATGTGTATGTATACCTATACACACACACACATGTGTGTAGATATATATATGTATATATATACATATATATGTGTATAGATGTATATATACATATATATGTGTATATATACATATGTATATATACATATATAAATATACATGCATACACATAGGAGATTCTTAAGGACTTTGATAAATGTGTAAATGAAGTTACTACATTGTTAATCCATTTTGTCACAGATGACATGCTTTCACAAAGAATATATAGGATCAAGTTAACCTCTTGGAGTTTCAAATTGCACAACTGAAAAACATAGTTGATTTCAAGAATGATGGAGATGACTTCAAAAGAGTGCATATAGAGAATTTATATTTGTAGATCAATCTTTAAATAGATCAAAAGAAAAAGATAGAGTAATTTGGACTTTTAAAGGATATTGTTTATTTGAAGCTTACCAGTATGGGAAAGACATTTAAAGGGTCTAAAAGGATTATTCAAGAGTTTAAAACTCAAGAGAGTATAATAAATGTGGAGGAGCTTCTTGTAAAGATATTACAGTGTGACATTTTGACCTCTACAACAAATGATTGGAAAATAACTTGGGCACAACTGAAGGTGATCCATCATTTCATCCCACCTCCTTCAAAATAGGTTGTACATTATTTTTGGCAAGACAATTTTGGCTCTATACACAAATAAACTGACAATTTAGCAATGCAATTCTATTTTTCTACTCATTTCAATTTTGGGGCATTTCCTAAGGGGAAGTTCACACACACACACATACATGTTGGAAATATATTGTAGGCTAGGTGACTAAGAGGGGGGGTAAATCAGGAACCAATAAAACTTATTCACTTTTATCCTTTTTAGATTGACTAATCTAATTGCATGTATGGAACAGAAAAGAAATAAACATTTATAACACTTGACACAATATTTGGTTACCCAGAAACCTTCCAAATAGAAAGTAAAACTGGGGTGGGGATGGTACCCACCAGATTTAGAACTACAGTAATAAAGTTGGCTAGTTAAGGTTTACAATTGACCACTTTTGATGGTCTGCCCTATTAGGAGCAATAAGGACTGTTAGGTCCACCTTGTGAAAGGATTTATACAATATAGTTAAGTATGCACTATGTTAGGAGATTTTTGAAGGACTGTTAAGTCCACCCTATAGGATTTTGACTGATACACCTGTTAGGATGAACTAACAAATGATCTGCTATGCAACTCTAATTTTCTAAATAAGATCCTTTTAATTAATATTGATCACCTAAATGTGATAGATGAGTCTCTGTGGTTCCTTTATTCTTTTGTATCCTTCTAATCAATCTGCCACTTCATTTTTGCATCTTTAATTGATTAATATATCCATACTCTCATCATTTGGATAAACAAAGTATCTTACATATATATCTATCCAAATCAATTAACTCCATAAGTTGGCTACTTATCATATTAAATAGTATCAAGCAATATGTACTAAGTCTCCCCAATGCTAATACTCGGGTCCAGTAATCCACTTGGGTGATATACTGACACTCGAGTGACACAGTGAATTGGAAACTCTGGCACTCGGTTGACACTGGGTACTTGGGCCACATTGATCACTCGAAGATGGTATGCAACTCGGGTAACACTGGTGACTTGGGTGATACGGTTTGGAACTAACTGCTCGGTCGACACTGCAACTACTTAGCTCAAGTAACACTTCAAGTTGTTGGCTTGGTCAACACTGAAACCATATGAATGACTAAGTATTTTGGCACTAATTGACAACATGTCTTTCCATAAGGTCTACAATATCCCCCTTTGGCATAGTGACAAAAATACCTATCATACCAAAAACTGTGATCAATCTACTAAGTCAAAACTCCCCCTTACCATGTGCTTGGGTACTTGCTCGGTATTGACTACTGCTCTACAACTCAGTTACAACTGACTCTATTTTTTAATTTCTAAAACTATTTTTGTAACTCTGCTATATATATCTTCCTCTTCTCTGTACATTTATTTCCTCATATATATACAAATTCTATCTTTCCCCCTTGTTTTTGAGATGAATTCCAAAATTCATATCTACAAGGTAATACCAAAATATGAAAGGAAATCACTGTGTACCTTCAAAATTTGAGACAAGGTCTTGTCCCTATTGTCTTTCAACACCTTTAGGATGTGCAACTCAATCTTAATTTCTGCAAACAACCTCGTCATAAGCTCTGTAACTAAAAATTTGTTATCATGGATGAGTGTCTTTGCATGAGCAATATGTTTTTGCATCACATCTATATGAGGAAGGAGTTGGCTCTGTATAGCTGATAGGTATTTCCTTTTTCTTCCTTATTCCCTCAGTAGATCTTCCTATAGATTAGTTAGATACTTGATATTTACAAAATGTTTTGAACTTTAACTAGGATTAAGTTCCAACTGGCTTGCACTTTCCTTCAAATCACTATCAATCTTTGTCAACTTGTTCTTTATTTCCATGGTAAAGTTAGACGTTTCACTCAACTTTATAAATAATTCCACAACATTATTCATAGTGGTTTCTAGAGAGCTAATGATAGTGGTTAGCTTCACTTGATCTATTGCAATCTTACCTGTAACATTCTCTAGAACCTTATTCTCAATTTTTCTCTCTGCCTTTTGCAGTAATTTCTCCTGACCACTAAGATCATGATTAAACTTTTGAACTATGTCAACAAGTTGGTCCATTATAGAGTCTTCCTCATTAACTTCAATCTCTATTGAATCAAGGAATATACCTTTGATTTCCTCTAGCACTTTGTTCCTTTTCTTCTCTGCTCGGAGCTTCTGTTGTTTTTCTCTTTTCTTCCATATCTCCCCAAGGATGTCCATCTGCTCGGCTGACAGGATAGAAAGATCCTGATTAGGAATCACAATGTCTTCCTCAAGGTCAACTTCATTAGTAATTGTTTCCTTTTCTTTGAATTTGACCTTGGGATTAGGTTAAGGAATGATTTCCTTACTTTTTCCATCCTCATCCTTGTCCTCAGTATTCAGTTATAGTAGGTCATTAACTTTTAATGCACCAACTGTAGAATTAGTACCAACTATAGAAATATTCACAGTGTCCTTTTGTGACTCGGTCTGGCTTGGCCCAGTAGTAGGTAAAGCCTGATGCTCAGTTCCTACTAGACTTGATGTAGAATCTATGATCTTTTCCTATCTCAGAGATAAGATACTCTGAATAGGTGATTGGGGCAGGGATGCCATCACTTCTACTGCTATCTGTTCTACATTAGATTCTTCAATGGAATGTACCTCAGATAATTCTTCATCTTTAACTTGTACATGAGGGTCTATACTCTATTCCTTTGTCTTATCATCTCCCTTGTCATCAAAAATTGTCTTCCACAACTTTTTTGCGGTCTGCACAACATCCTCTATTTTCTTGCTCAAATTTTGAAAATTTCTAAACCTTGGAGTGTGATTACTCTCATACTTAGACGTAGCATATTTTACCTCTTTATTAGTCATAACTTAGGCATGCTTTCTTCAAGGTTTTTTTTTTATGTCCTTTTCAATCTGAACTGCATTGTTCCAGTGAATGGTGATTGCCTTGAGAAGGTCTTCAAACATATGACTTTTCAATTCAGATGGATCATACTCCCATCTTTCCATCTTCACTACTAATGCATCCTCAATCATCTTTTGTTCATCCTTGGTTCTGGAAGAATATTTAAGTGATCTAAGATTTGACATACCACTTCCTTCTTTCAAGTCTTCAACCTTCTTCTCAAAGTTAAGTGGTGGCTTCTTGAAAGTAATTGTATCTTCTTCTTCATCTTCTTTAGGCAATATCAATTTTCTTCTAGATCTTCTGAGTTTATTTTCAATGAAGACGAGGGTAGAGACCTTTGGTGTTTTCTTGGGGGCTAGCCTCTTCTTCTTAGGAGTCTCTACTTCTACCTCTTCCTCTTCTTTCTCAGGTTCTTCTTCTTCTACCTTTATTTTATCCTCTTTGGTTTCAGTGATCAAAGGAAGAGAGTCTGATGGCTTGCCATATTTCTTTCCAAAATTCTCAATTCTCTTCCTTCCTCTCTTCAAGATTTTGGGAATCTCAATTTCCAATGATATTCTACCCTTAGCTTCTTCATAAGTATCAAAATATGGTGCTTTAGGATCAATAGGCTCATTACAAGAGCTTCAATAATGTCTCTGATCTCATCTATGTTAACCTCATATGCAAGAGGTTTCATCGATGCAACCCTAGGCTTGCCTGCTTGGATGTATACTTGGTCACAGTCAACTAGGAAACATAT
Organism: Thuja plicata; assembly: GCA_018584345.1. Classification (NCBI taxonomy): domain Eukaryota; kingdom Viridiplantae; phylum Streptophyta; class Pinopsida; order Cupressales; family Cupressaceae; genus Thuja; species Thuja plicata. The sequence goes on from MU224545.1 coordinate 1,919,108, forward strand.
ATCATCCTTATATTCTTCTACCAATTGTTTGGGAATTCTGAATCTATTCTACATTTTCTCTCTAAAAATTTCAAAGTATGCATGCATGATGCTTTTAAAATTATCTCCCAATTTTTCTATAAACTCATTTATCTAATAAATTATAGGTTTGTCCTTCTTCCATACAGCTATACCTTTTGAAGGGAAAAATTTTTGAACATAAAAGAATATGCAAACCAAGAGTGACCTGAACTTACACAGATTGGTCTTGGATGCTTGGATGCTCTCCATGTTTTTTCTCAGTTGGATGAGCTGCAACTTGGCTAGGTTGAATGATAGATTGTTCTTCACCACTTTGTATGTCAAGTCCACAGCCTCACATGGAACAATGTTTGGTCAGCTTGAATTATATACCTTATGTGAAAGAACATGAATTACAAACTTTAGCTCCATGTTAGTGACTCCATTCAACTTCATACCTCTTCCATCCCACTCAGCAAGAGTCTTCTTGGCTAGATCATCTCGGGGTAGGGTTTTAGTTGCCTTAGTTTTTTTGAGCATTGGGTAACCTTTCACTCAGTGTACCATCATCTTAGTGATCTTCACAGGTTTCTCCAACCATAGATGCATGTCGTGAACATGGCTCAGAATAAACCTAATCTACTTTATCTGGAAATTCTTTGGCATATGCAAGATATGGGTTAAACCCTTGACTTCAAGGTGCTTGTGTTCCAACTTCACGTTTCCACCCACACAAAGTGCCTCATATGCTTGATTCATCTCTAATGTGCCTAGCTGTTGAATGGTGCAATGATATAAATTTTGAATGTCGTGAATCAATGGTACCTTAGGAGGAATTTGGGAATGGGCTCTCATTGGATCTATCTCCTTTGCAATTGCTAGATGAAGTTTGAACTTTGGCAGTTCACAGACAACATTCCTCACTAACACCTTGGATCCCTTCTTGATCTTACTGTTGGATGAAGACGCCATAACGCTTAGAGGATTGATGAAACTTTGCTGAAACTAAAGCCTCCAAACACAAATTTGCTCTAAAATCGCTAAAAGATCTTAATCACTCTAAAAAACTGTAAAACTTGGTAAACAATAACCTTTGATTTCAACATTTATGAAAAATTTCACCATAATATTTTCATTAAATGCTCTGTACATAGTTTTTGTCACATCTCGGGTAGTTCTCCCAGGCTTACTCGAAAGCTCGGTGAAAACTAACTTCCCATATTTGAAACCGTAAAACCCGACTTAACTCGGTTAAGCCTGAGTAACTCGGTTGTAACTAAGATCCTGACTCAGTTAGAACCATAATGTGTCCCAGTGCATCAATATGTAGATTTGGACTTCCTAGCATATCTAGAACTGATGTATGATGGCTTGTATGCATAGTTCTAGTTATCTCCTTGCATCTTTATTCGGAGATGGTGGATCCACCCAATTCACTATTTTGGGTACCATTTGATCCTTCATTGTTTTGGTCTAAATTATTAGGAAATTTCCTTACCCAGTGCTGACTCATTTGAGTTTTGATTTTAGAAAATTTTGCTTTGCCTTTCTCAAAACTAGTATCCACTTTTTCTCTATTCATACAATTCTTCCTTAGATGTGTGAGTTGTTTACACACATAACATCTCTTAGTAGGATTCCTTTTTCTGAGATGAGTCTTTGCACAATTTTCACCAATGTGCCCATAATCGCCATAATGACAACATATGCTCCATGTTTTGTAATCCCAACCAAAAATTTCCTTAGCTAATTGTTCAGTAGGGTTCCACTTCTTAGTTCTGCACTTTGTGGATTTATGACCTTGTTTGCTACAATTGAAACATTTTCCTTCAAACTTAGGTTTGTCAATGCATTCACTTGCACTATGTCCATATTTTTTGCACATGTAGCACTTACCATTAAACTTTGAATTTCCATTGCTCCAACACTTATTTGATGTATGCACTATCTTACCACAATGATTACAAGTAGGTTTCTTGTTCTTTTGAACTCCTTGCTGTGAGGATTCACCTTGTTCAGTATAACCTAATCCAGTTTGTCCATGATGTCTAAATTGAGTTTTCTCTGTCAACTGATCCATGCTTACTTGTGAATTCATCATACTCTCATTGGTTTGTTTTTCAGTATTGAGATCATTTTACAGTCTTTCATTTTCAGCCCTTGGACTGATAACTTCTTGATTTGAACTATTGAGTTGATTTATCATATATGCTTGCTGAAGTGACAAATGATGGATTTCTTTTTCTTTTTCCTCTAGTCTTTTACTTAGAAATCTCTTATCTTCTTGTGCCATATCTCTATCATTTTCTACTTGGTTCTTTTGTTCCAGGACTTCACATATTCTGACTGAATGAATTTCTTATTCTCTCTTCAACTTTCTGACTTCTTGATGTAAATTGAGATTCTTTGCAAGTAGGTTTTCAATGGATGCATCAACTTCTTTAGAACTTCTTTCTTTGCATAAATATTTAATTATTTCTTCAATGTAACCTTTGTCATTCATTTGCATTGCTAAATCTTCTCTTCTTTTTAGGGAATGAGAGAGTTGCTCCCTGAGTTTTCTGATTTGATCCATGGCCACTTGTAGATCTATCTTTTCATTTTCAATGGATTTCTTGAGTCTATATATTTCCATTGCCTCTAATCTTTGCTCAAGTTGTTAAAATTTTGATAAGAGAACCTTTGCTCTGATACCAATTGTTGGAAATATATTGTAGGCTAGGTGACTGAGAGGGGGGGTGAATTAGAAACAAATAAAACTTATTCAATTTTATCCTTTATTAGATTGACTAATCTAATTGCATGTATGGAATAGAAAAGAAATAAACATTTATAACACTTGACACATTATTTGGTTACCAAGAAACCTTCCAAATAGAAAGTAAAATAGGGGTGGGGATGGTACCCACAAGATTTAGAACTGCAATAATAAAGTTAGTCAGTTTAAGTTTACAATTGACCACTTCTAATTTATCTTCCCTGTTAGGAGAAATAAGAACTGTTAGGTCCACTTTGTGAAAGGATTTATACAATACAGTTAAGTATATACTCTGTTAGGAGATTCGTGAAGGACTGTTAAGTCCACCCTGTTAAAGGATTTTGACTGATACACCTATTAGGATGAATTAGAAAATGATCTGCTATGAAACTCTAATTTGTTGAATAAGATCCTTTGAAGTAATATTGGTCACCTGAATATGATAGATGAGTCTTTGTTATTCCTTTATACTGTTGTAGCCTTCTAATCAATCCACCACTTCATTTTCGCATCTATAATTGATTCATATATCCATACTCTCATCATTTGGATAAACAAAGTATCTTACATATATATCTATCAAAATAAATTACCTCCACAAGTCGGCTACTTATCATATTAAATAGTATCAAACAATATGTACTATGTCGGCCCAATGTTGATACTCAGGTCCAGTAATCCACTCGGGTGATATACTGACACTCGAGCGACATAGTGAACTGACAACTTTGGCACTCAGTTGACACTGGGTACTTGGGCCACATTGATCACTCAGAGATGGTATGCAACTCGGGTAACACTGGTGACTCGGATGATACTGTTTGGAACTAACTTCTCGGTCGACACATCAACTGCTTAGCTTGGGTAACACTTCAAGCTATTGGATTGGTCAACACTGAAACCATATGAATGACTTAGATTTTTGGCACTAATTGACAACATGTCTTTCCATAAGTTCTACAACACACACACACACACACACACACACACACATATATATATGCATGTATATCTTTATATATGTGTGTGTGTGTGTATAGACATACATATACATATACATATACAAATACACATACATATACACATACATACATACATATATATACATACATACACACATACATACATATATATAAATACACATATACATATACATGTGTGTGTGTGTGTGTCTATATATATAGGAGATTCTCAAAGACTTTGAGAAATGTGTAAATGAAGTTATTGTTGTGAATCAATTTTGTCATAGATGGACTATTTTCACAAAGAATATACATGATCAAGCCAATCTATTGGAGTCTCAAATTGTACAACTAACAAACACAGATGATTTCAAGAATGATGGAGATGGCTTCTGAAGAGTATAGATAGAGAATTTATGTTTGCAGATCTATCTTCTAACATACCAAAAGAAAATGATAAAGGAACATTTTGGACATTTAAATAGTATTGTTTATCTAAAGCTTACTCGTATAGTAAAGATATTTAAAGGGTCCACAAAAATAATTCAAGAGTTTAAGGCTCGGGAGAATACAAAATATGCAAACGAGCTTCTTGTAAAGATAATATATTAGTGTACCATTTTGAGCTTTGTGGCAGATGATTAGATAATAAATTAGGAACAAGTGAAGGTGATCCATCATTCCAATTTGCATCCTTCAAAATAAGTTGTCCATTCTTGACGGTAAGACAATTTTGGCTTTGTACATATATACATCGACAGTTTAGTAATGAAGTTATGCTTTTTCTACTCCATTCAATTTTGGTGCACTCTCTAAGGGGGAGTTGATACACACACAAACACATATGTATATATGTACATATACACACATATGTATGTGTGTACACACACACATACATATATACATACGCATGTGTGTGTAGGAATGTGTTTAGATATGATTTTTGGTCTAAGGGGGAGTAATTTGTGGAAATTAAGAACTTGTGCATTGACGCCCTTTGTCCTTGATGTTAAAGGGGAAGAAATATATTGGTTATGTGAATATTCCACAAGTGTTGCCATCAATGTAAAAATGGGATATCGTTGCACAATGAATTTTTTGTTATCATTATTGTCAAACTTGTTATAGTTGGCATGCAAAATATTTATACGAATGTCTAGGGGTTGTGTTCTCCTAGGTCCATGTGAGTTTTGAAGTGATACAATGTTAGTAATGTGTGTTTATACATACACATACACATACATATATGTATATATATGTATTATATATATATATATATATATATGTATACATATACATACATACATACATACATACATACATATACATACATATATATATATGTATATGTGTATGTGTATATACATATATATATATATATATATATATGTATTTGTGTATGTGTATAGATATAGATATATATATAGAGATATATATATATATGTATATGTATATATTTATATATATGTATTGTGTATATATATAGGCATATATGTATATATATATCTATATATATACATATATACATAAATATATATATATATATATATATATATATATATNTGTATATGTATATATTTATATATATGTATTGTGTATATATATAGGCATATATGTATATATATATCTATATATATACATATATACATAAATATATATATATATATATATATATATATATGTACACATATATTTACATATATATGTACACACACATATATATATGTGTATGTGTGCACATGCATACACATACACATACACATACACATACACATACACATACACATACACATACACATACACATACACATACACATACACATACCCATACACATACACATACCCATACACATACACATACACATATACATACACATACACATACACATACACATACACATACACATACACATACACATACACATACACATACATATAGACACACACACATAGACACACACACATATGTGTGTGTCTATATATAGGATATTCTCAAGGACTTTGAGAAATGTGTAAATGAAGTTATTGTAATTGTAAATCAATTTTTTCACAGATGGCCTATTTCCACAAAGAATATATATGATCAAGTCAACCTCTTTGAATCTCAAATTGTACAACCAGCAAACATAGTTGATTACAAGAATGATGGAAATGGCTTCTGAAGATTACAGATAGAGAATTTATATTTGCATATCAATCTTTTGATAGATCAAAAGAAAAAAGATAGAGGAATATTTTGGACATTTAAAGGATATTGTTTAGTTGAAGCTTACCAGTATGGTAAAGATATTTAAAGGGCCCAAAAAACTAATTCAGGAGTTTAAGGCTCAGGACAATATAAAAGATGCAAAGGAGCTTCTTGTAAAGATAATATGTTAGTGTACCATTTTGACATCTGTGGTAGATGATTAGAAAATTAGGAACAACTGAAGGCGATCCAACATGCCATTTTGGATCCTTCAAAATAGGTTATTCATTCTTGATGGTAAGACAATTTTGACTATGTACATATATATATAAACAATATAGTAATGTAATTATGCTTTTTCTTCTCCATTCGATTTTAGTGTATTCTCTAAGAGGGAGTTGATACACATACACATACATACATACATACATACATACATACATGTGTGTGTAGGAATGTGTTTATATATGATTTTTGGCCCAAGGGGGAGTAATTTATGGAATTTAAGAACTTGTGCATTCACACCCTTTGCCCTTGATGTTAAAGGGGAAGAAATATATTGGTGATGTGAAGAGTCCACAAGTGTTTCCATCAATGGAAAAAGGGTATATCATTGCACAATGAATTTTATGTTATCATTTATGTCAAAATTGTTATAGTTGGCATGCAAAATATGATGAAGTATAACTGATTGAATGTTTGAAGATGAAAAAGTTGATAATCACCGTGATGCAAAAAGTAAATGCAAGACATTAAATTAGTTAATGTATTGTATTATCATTGATGCCAACTTGATATGGTATGATTTATCATACACATATTGTCACAACACTTAAAGATCTAAAGAGATAAAGTTTTTGTCGTCGGTAATCATGTACACTGAGTGACAGTGAACCCTGAGCACAGAAGTTCAAAGTGTTACCCAACGAATAGTGATACCCGAGAAAGCATTATTGAGCTAACTACAGTTGTCATAAAAAAGAACTAAATTTGATGCCTGAGCTATATGCAGTAGTCACTGAGCACAACTGAAGTGTTGATCGACGGGAATTGAAGTTAGGAAACGACAAAACAACTTAGCTAGCAGGAGCTATATTTAGATTTAACTGATTGTTTACTTTGTTTTCATCGATCAGTTAAAAGCTAAAGATAAGAAGGATATTTAAAGCATGTTTTATTCTAGAAAATAAGGAGAGTTTTACGGATTAAAACTAAAGCAAGCATGGCGAGCTTTACGGATCAAGAAGTGATCAACGAAGAAAACAAGAAGGACAAGAAATAGTGAAATTGTGTCTATATAAAGAGATAAGTAATTCATTATCAAAGAGAGGAATGTTGAAGATAATTCTGGTGAAGATAGAAGTCTTCATACAGATCTGATCATACAAGCTGAAGAATAGAGCTAAGAATTTTGCAGACACCGAGAAACATAGAAGTAACAACTTACACCGAGCAGAAAGAAGTGGAGCAAAGGAATTGAAGAGAACATTGATCAAAAGAGGTATTATGAGCTTACAATAGATCTCAACATCTGCAAGATTAAGTTGTATTTATGAACATATCATATATTGTTTCAGTTTAACCATTGATTCAGAAAATCTCTTAACAGAGTAGGATTTAACCATCCTTTTTTATATTGAGATACATCCCAAGGAGTATCAAAAGGTTTTCATGTTGACAATATTGTGAATGCTAGGTCAAGTGATAAACTGTTAGTGATAAATCCTCTAACAAGGTCACACTTAATAGTATATTTGTAACCTTTAACAAGGTTGGCTCTTCACCGAGCTCACTTTAGAAGAGTGAAAATTTTGGGTTACCGGTCCCAAGTGGTTTTTCCCCTAAAAAGGTTTCCACGTTAAAAATTCACGTGTCAAATGTGTATATGGTTCATTACTTTGATGTTTTACTTTACACATTACTAAAACATGATTGATCATTAAACACTAAGTTATTTACTATATTTTGATAAAGGTTAAGAAAAGATAGATTGTTATTCGGTAAAGATTAAGGAAAGGATAAATAGTATATTCATCGAGCATCTTATATTTGATAAAGGCATACATCTTGTAGGACTGAAGATAACTAGAGGTTTTATATTTGTGGTATAAAGTTTTGGATTGAATTATTGGATTAATTTTTTAGGCCATTGATTCACCCCCCCCCCTCTCAGTTATTCTAACAATTGGTATCAGAGCTTGTGTGCTTAGAAAGGGAGTTTTAAGACTCAAGCTAAAGATCACAAGATGAGAAAAAGGGATGTGCCTAAGCTGAACAAGGACAACTTTGCATCATGAAAAAGTAGGATAAGACTCGACCTATCAAGTATTGGAAATGATTTCACACAATACTTGGATACTAAATTTGTTCTACCTACTGGACCTCCAACAGTTGATCAATTGAGAGAAAAGCATGAACACAATTATATGATGATAGAACTTGCTTCCTCACTCAATGATGCTGAATTTGAAGATGTCAAATCATGCACAAATACAAAAAAAAATGTGGGACAAACTCAAGCTAGTGCATGGAGGAGATAAAAATGTGTTGAGACATAAAGCAGAAAGCCTAAGAGGAAGGTTTGATGAACTAAGAATGAAAGAAGGAGAAAACATCACTCAGTACAACTGCAGAATCAAAGAGGTTGTTAATGTTATACGAGGAATAGGAGGTGTACTTGAAGAAGAAACAATGGTAATTAAAATACTAAGAACCTTACTACCTATTTATGCTAATAGAGTATCTTCTATACAAGAAATGAGAGCAGTAGCAAATAACAATGTTACTCTAGATAGTTTGATTGGTAGACTTATTTCATTTGAGATGAATAGATTTGACAATAGTGTCTTACCAAATATTGATTCTGAATTCAAATCTTCTTTGAAAATAAGTAAATCAAGTCATAAACACACTATGAGAAATGATAGTGAAAGTGATAGTGATGACCAAGAACTTGATGAGATTGAAGCACTAATGGCTAGAAGATTGCAGAGAGGCAAAGGTAGATACAAAGGTAAATTACCATTGGTATGTTTTAACTGTAAAGAGATTGGACACTTTGTTGCTAGATGTCCTAACAAAAGAAAAGAAGACAGAAACAATGTAAGATCATATGAAAATAAGTTTGACAGAGGTGATGAGAGAGATTACCAAAGAAATTGACAATTTGACAGAAGAGACAACTGAGACTACAAGGACAAAGGAAAGAAGGCTTGTTACCTGGCTAAGAACAAAGTTGAGAATACTGACACCATATCTGATGAAGATATTAAGGTGGTATTTGTTTCTATGAAGGATGATTCAGATGAAGAGGAAAGTTATGTTGAAACTGCACTCATATATAAGGTTAGTAAGAATAATGTATGGATTATTGATAGTGGTTGTACTCACCACATGACTAGAGATAAAGAAAAGTTTGAAAATTTTGAATATTATAATGGTGGATCAGTAAGAATGGGTAATGAATCACCTTGTCTGGTTGAAGGTAAAGGAACAATAACTATAATATATTATCTATTGAGTGTTTCATAGCTGAATAATATAGGACATCGAGTTGCATTTGAGAACAAAAAGGAAAATATCTTTAATGAATCAGGAAGGTTGATCGGAACTGGTGAACAGACAAAAGGTAACCTATTCTATCTTGATGATATTAATACCACTTGCTTAATGGCTAGAAATGAAGACATATGGTTGTGGCATAAAAGGTTATGTCATGTGAATTTTGACAACATGGTTAGGATAAGAAATAAAAGGAAAGTAAGAGGCTTATCGAGCATGCCAAAACCCGACCATGTCATGTGTAAGAATTGTCAAAAAGGTAAAATGACAAATTCTAGTTTCAAGAGAAAAACCTACACATCTAATGCTATTCTATAGCTAGTCTATACTGACCTATGTGGACCAATGAGAACAAAGAGCTACTATGGTGATAGATACTTCATTCTATTTGTAGATGATTATTCTAGAATGATGACTCTTATTTTCTTAAAAGAGAAATCAGAAGCATTCAAGATGTTTAAATGGTATAAAGCTATAGTAGAAAAACAAAGTGGAAAGGAACTAAAATGTCTAAGATCAGATAGAGGGGGAGAATTTATTTCTGATGAAATCACTAACTTTTGTAATGAGCACGGAATTTAAAAACAAGTTTCTGCACCGAGAACACCACAAAAAAATGGGATTGCTGAAAGAAGGAACAGATCCATTGTTGATTGTGCAAGAACACTGATGATTAAGAAAGGCATCACACAAAAATTCTGGAGAGAAGCTCTTAGTACTGTTGTCTACACATTAAACCGAGTTCAATTGAAGAAAGACACCAATAAGACACCTTATGAGCTATGGTATGGATACACACCCAATGTAAGTTACTTCAGAATTTTTGGAAGTCAATTTTATATTTTGAAAGATGATAGAAATGGAAAGCTTGACTCTAAAAGTGAAGAAGGTATATTTCTAGGTTATTCTACCAAAAGCAAGGCTTATAAATGTCTTAACAAATCCTCTAACAAAATCATTGAATTTGTAAATGTCAAAGTAGATGAATTTCCTGAGAAAAATGATGAGGAAAGCAAAAAGGAACCAAAAGACTACAATAGGTTTTTCCATAGTGAAGAATCTGACACTCTGCCTGAGAAATAGTGTATCACTCTCAAACGATAGAACAATGCACCTGAGCATCAGGCTACAAACACTGAAAATCAGGAAATTGCTCACAATGATGTACCAAGAGATGAAGATCAAAATGAAGGTCAAGATGATGAGAAAAGAGTTGAACCGGTACTCCCCAAGTATGTTAGAAGACACCATCCACAAAACCAGATCATAGGAGACAAAAAGGCTGGAATGAAAACAAGAAGTAAGTCATTGGACACTAGATGTTTAGTTTGTGATTTTGAGCCTAAATCTGTCAATACTACACTTGAAAATAAAGAATGGGTCAGTGTTATGATTGAAGAGATAGAGAAGATTGAGAAGAATAGAACATGGACATTAGTACCTAGACCAAATGACAAGAATGTCATTAGTACCAAATGGATATTCAAAAACAAGATGAATGAGAATGGACAAGTCACAAGGAACAAAGCAAGATTAGTATGCAAAGGGTATGCACAAGAAGAAGGTATTGACTGTGGAGAAAACTTTGCACCCATTGTTAGTCTAGAAGGAGTAAGAATTATACTTGCTTATGTTGCATTCAAAGGATTCAAGGTATACCAAATGAATGTGAAATCTGCATTCCTAAATGGAATACTAGAAGAAGAGGTATACATTGAACAACAATAAGGGTTTGTTGATCCTAACAAGAGAAACATGGTTTGTAGACTACACAAAGCCTTGTATGGATTAAAACAAGCACCGAGAGCATGGTATGAAAGACTTCACTCTTATCTCATAAGTATTGAATTTGTAAGAACACGTGATAATAGTAATCTGTATTTAAAAGAAGATACTGATGATAACATTCTGATTGCTGAAATATTTGTTGATGATATCATATTTGGAGGTAATGATATGTTATGCAAATAATTTGCTAATGAAATGAGCAAAGAGTTTGAGATTTCAATGTTTGGGGAGATCAAGTTCTTTCTTGGTCCACAAATTATTCAATAGGATGCAGGCACATACATCACACAATCCAAGTACATCAAGGAAGTTCTAAAGATATTTAAGATGGAGGAATCCATGCCAGTTGGAACACCTATGGCAATCGGATGCAATCTGACAAAGGAAGATAAGTCAACTGAGGTAAATCATACCCTATATAGATCTATGATTGGCAAACTCATGTATGTCGTACATACTAGACCAGATATAGCACATACAGTTGGAATAGTTGCAAGATTCTCTGTTAATCCCAAGGAATCACACATGACTATTGTCAAAAGAATTTTGAGATATCTAAAGAATATCAAAGACTATAGCTTATGGTATAAAAGAGAAGGCAAATTTGAGCTTCAAGTCTATACAGATGCTAATTGGGCTGGAAACATAGATGACAGAAAGAGAACAATAGGAGGAGCATTCTTTATAGGTGATAGACTTGTCACATGGATAAGTAAGAAGCAAGGATGCTTCTCACAATCCACTGTAGAAGCAAAATATGTGGCTGGTGCTACAAATTTTTCTAACATTGCATGGATCAAACAATTACTAGAAGGTATGAATATGAAAATTATTGAACCAGTGATTATCTATTGTGATAATACAAGTGCTATAAACATTTCAAAGAACCCTGTCATGCATGCTAAGACTAAGCACATTTCTATCAAGTATCATTACTTAAGGGAAAAAGTACAAGAGAAAGAGGCGATACTGGAATATGTTCAATCCAAGGAACAATTAGGAGACATATTCACAAAGCCATTGCCAAAAGATACATTTGAGTACTTGAGGAAGAGACTAGGGGTCTGACCCTTGTCTACTGGTCGCTAAGCTGACTAGGAGGCTGCATCAACCTACACATAATCATAAGATCATTCATGTTGATGCAAGCAAAGAGATGGACTACAAACATATATCAATACACAGCAAGGTACTTATTTGCACCAGATACAAGAGAAATTGTTGGCTACTACTGAGCTAAATTGCTTATGAAGAGGAAATTCAAGGAATATATTATAAAAAAAGATATAGTTTGGCATTGCTGTCAAAGGGAGAGAAGTATTAAATGAGAGAAGTATTCAATGAAATATATTGCTATCAAAGGGAAAAAATATATGAAATATCTATCATGATCATCCAAAAGAAGAGAAAAGAAATGTCCATCAAGGAGAGGAACAGTCAAAGGGAGAGAAAACATCAGAGAAAGATTCAAAGAAACATCCATCTGAGGGAGAGAATTGGAAAAGATAACACTACATATCTATCCAGAAAAGGGAGAAGATATTCTACAACAAAGGGAGAGACAGAATCAGAAGTTTCTACATCCATCCAGTGAATGGAATAAAGAATGAAGGAAATAGTCTGCAAGAATCAAATATAAGCTAAAAGAGCTTACCGAGAGTCAGACATTTGTATTGGTTATAGAAAAATAAGTTTGGTATAGATTCATGAACTACAACTGATATATTTCATATTGTATTAGTAGTATGTAGTATGTTTCCATCAATACCAAAGGGAGAGATTGATGAACTATAACTGATTGAGTGTTTGAAGATGACAAAGTTGATAATCACCGAGATGCAGAAAGTAAATGCAAGACATTAAATCAATTAATATATTGTATTTTCATTGATGTCAACTTGATATAGTATTATTTCTCATACACATATTGTCACAACACTTAATCATGTACTTCAAGTGACAGTGAACCCCAAGCAGAGAAGTTCACAGTCTTACCTGACAAACAGTGATACCCGAGCAAGAATTACTGAGATAACTGTAGTTGTCATAAAAAAAAATTGAATTTAATGCTCAAGCTATCTACAGTAGTCATCGAGCATAACTGAAGTGTTGACCGACGGGAACTGAAGTTAGGAAATGACAAAACAACTTAGCTAGTAGGAGCTATATTTAGAGTTAACTGATTGTTTACTTTGTTTTCATCGATCAGTTAAAAGCTAGAGATAAGAACGAGATTTAAAGCATGTTTTATTATACAAAACAAGGAGATTTTTACAGATTAAAACTAAAGCAAGCATGGCAAGCTTTACAGATCAAGAAGTGATCAATGAAGAAACAAGAAGGATGAGAAATGGTGAAATAATGTCTATATAAAGAGACAAGTAATTCATTATCAAAGAGAGGAATGCTAAAGAGAATTCTAGTGAAGATAAAAGTCTTCATATAGATCTAATTATACAAGGTGAAGAACAGAGATAAGAATTCTGTAGACACCGAGCAACAAAGAAGCAACAACATTCACTGAGCAGAAAGAAGTGGAGCAAAGGAATTGAAGAGAACATTGATCATAAGAGGTATTATGAGATTACAATAGATCTGAACATCTGCAAGATTAAGTTGTATTTATGAACATATCATATATTGTTTCAGTTTAACCATTGATTCAGAAAATCTCTTAATAGAGTAGGATTTAACCATCCTTTATATATTGAGATACATTCCAAGGAGTATCAAAAGGTTTTCATGTTGACAACATAGTGAATGCTAGGTCAAGTGATAAATTGTTAGTGATAAATCCTCTAACAAGGTCACACTTAACAGTGTGTTTGTAACCATTAATAGGGTTGTCTCTTCACCGAGCTCACTCTAGAAGAGTGAAAATTTTGGGTTACCGATCCCAAATGGTTTTTCCCCTAACAGGGTTTCCATGTTAAAAATCCATGTGTCAAATGTGTATATGGTTCATTGCTTTGATGTTTTAATTTACACATTACTAAAATAGGATTGATCGATAAATACTAAGTTATTTGTTGTATTTCGATAAAGGTTAAGAAAAGATAGATTGTTATTCGGTAAAGATTAAGGAAAGGATAAATAGTATATTCACCGAGCAACATATATTTGATAAAGGCATACATCTTGTAGGACTGAAGATAACTAGAGGTTTTATATTTATGGTATAAAGTTTTGCATTGAATTATTGGATTAATTTTTTAGGTCACTGATTCACCCCTCCCCCCCTCTCAGTTATTCTAACAAAATATTGATACAAATGTCCAGGGGTT
>MU224545.1:1934499-1951843 GCA_018584345.1 Thuja plicata
CATAAATATATATGTATATATATATATATACATACATATATATATACATATATATATACATACATATATATATATACATATATATATACATACATATATATATATACATATATATACATATATATGTGTGTGTGTGTGTGTGTGTACACACACACACACATATATTTTGAAGATGGTTTTTAGTTATTTGCACAAAGTGATTGCTAAGTGTGATTGTTCCAATGAATAGTCTATCAAACTGAGTTTTACTTTTTGGTTTGCATTATGGCACATAAAAATATTTCACCTTGTTGTTAGAGTATGTTTTTAATAGTTTTTAGAGGTTGATACATCTTTGGTTTCATGGTGTGATTTGGTTTGCAACAAGATATTTGATGTTTTGATAGAAACAAAGTCCCAGATTGTATATGAATGCTCTACTTTCCTCTGCATTCAGTTTCTTTCAAGATGTGGTTTGATAATATGTTTATGTTGGGATTAGGTGATGCTATGTTGGGCATCCAAAAAATTTCTATAGGTCTTCTCTTTGATTTGAGTTTGTTTGGCTGACAAACATTAACAATTTTACCTTTTGAGGCTAATTGAATATGTTTTGATCCTTGCAGTTGCATGTGGTGATTATGGAAAAGATTTTGGATCTATAGGAAGGTGTTATGACATTGTGTGATGGTTCACACACATTATTTACCTTTCACATACTTTGGAGATTGTATTTAGAGCTGATGGTTCATGTGTTACACGGTCCATCTCATTAGGTTGACCTAATGGATGTTATTTTGTGTTGTGGTGTATATACAATGGTAAGTATTCCTTGAAGATGGATGGATGAGTTAGGTATGTTTGAATATGATATATTGTGAAGTGAAAAAGTGAGAATCTGTAGATAAGTGTAGATGAAATTAGTCATATATGTATAAATAACAAACGATAATAAACATTGTAAAGAATGCACTTATACTTGATTAATTTAGTATTATTCCTTCTAATCAAGTGTATTGTGCATTTCCCTAAAGAAGTTGTCATCTTCAATGATTAAAATGTCTTTGTATCTTTCCATAAGGTAGTGCACCTTAGTTTCAACTTCATATTAGGAGCAGTGAGCCCCTTGGCCTTTGGCCTAAAACATTTGTAACCAGTTCTTCATATAGTGATTCTCACCATAGTTTATGCTGCATTGAGTTTTCCATGTAAAATTATCGGTGTTGTATGTATTGTTTTTTTGTTTCAATTATTTAATTATACACTTAAGTTGAATGGAATGAATGATTAACAATTGGTTAAGTTTTAGTGCATGCTAAGTTACCCCCCCACTCTTAATATCTGAAAGTGTTCAACAAGTAGCTCATTTAGGATCTCTCTCTCTCTCTCTCTCTCTCTCTCTCTCTCTCTCTCTCTCTCTCTCTCNTGCTCTCTCTCTCTCTCTCTCTCTCTCTCTCTCTCTCTCTCTCTCTCTCTCTCTCTCTCTCTCTCTCTCTCTCTCTCTCTCTCTCTCTCTCTCTCTGTGTTAAATGTAAGGGAAAATAAATTCTATATATAATAATAATTTTATTTTTAATTGAATATTCTCAAATTTTAAAAAAATTCTTGATCTATTTAAAATTAAATATATATAATTATTTCTTATTAAAAAAGAATCCAAAATAAGGGGGCTGAACTAAAGAAAAGACAACCAACACGAGAAGTGCAGACTACCAGCACACTGCCAGAGTCAACAGACCCTTAGCCAATCCTTTTTTTTTAAATCAAAAACCAAAAACTAGAAACAACATGCCCCAACTTCACCATGAAGTTGGTAACCAACCTGTTAACACCAACAGACCCCAACTTCACCATGAAGTTGGTAACCAATCTATGCAAGTTAGTACCAATAGATTTTAAACCATAAGAAAAGTAGCAAGCAACAATAATACAGTCACAGGAGTTAAATAGAGAAACTAAAAGGCCTAGAGCAGCCAACCAACGAAACTAGCCAAAAAGTCTGAGCATCAAAAAGGAACATAAAAATACTTGGGGTTAATACCCCCTCCACTAAGCAACAACTTGAGCCAATCTTCCGCAAGGAATTGGAAGAGCTTCCCATCATTCTAAACCTCCCCCGGGGTAACCACTTTTTCCATGTGCAACAATTGGAGAGTCATTGCCGCCGAATGCATGACTTTGACCGCAAACCCAGTAATCC
This sequence comes from Thuja plicata, assembly GCA_018584345.1. NCBI lineage: Eukaryota > Viridiplantae > Streptophyta > Pinopsida > Cupressales > Cupressaceae > Thuja > Thuja plicata. Next base: position 1,936,679 of record MU224545.1, read on the forward strand.
TGTTGAAATTTTCCCCTAACTCCTTGATTTCCTCCTTAACCTCCCGAAGATCCTTCTTGGAGACAAAATCCAGGAAGGAGGTCTACAACCGCTTAACATCCTTCTGCAATTGAATAAGGTCACCCACAGCTTCAATCTTACTCTCAGCCTCCACCTTGCTTTCCTTTGGGGCCTACTCCTTGTTACCACCAGTATCCTTCTTAGTATCCAACTCCACCTGGGGGCCAGGCGGTGAGGTAGCCATAAGAGGCAACTCCAAGCTCTTACCCTCAAATAACTTCATTTTAGATAAATGAATGGTGGGTAATTTGAAACTAGTAGAGATTTGGGACAAATCATGGCTCTTCTCGGCCCCATCCATAGACTGGGAGACTTTGTTGCTTTTTTCAAGGCTGCTCTCATCCTTCTTAATTTTCTTCCCTTTCTTATTATCCTCGCTGCTTTCCTTCTTCTTTTCTCCCTCCTCCTCCGAGTCTCCATATTCCTCATCTTCTTCCAGATACCTCTTCTTGATAGCTTTATGCTTATACCAAGTATTAGAGGCAATTTTGTCGGACCTCCTCCTGCTTTTGTTATCATCTTCCTCCTTTGAATCAATATTGATTTGGGATCCACCCACCGGACCCACTTTATCTTTCTTGGGCTTATTATGCATAGGGGTTTTGGAGGATGAAGTGGGGTTAGAGTGAGAAACCATTAACTCTCTGGGTGCATTATGAGATGGAGAATTAATATCTTGCATAGTGACAATTCTTGGGGGGCATAAAACAAGGTGGAAATTGAAAAGGCATAAAATCAAGCCCTGGTGGAGAATGTAGTAATTCTTCCTAGCCTTTTTATTTTCCCTAACATCCATAACTAAAGCCTCAAGAGAGTGCAACAGGAAAAAGGGAAGGAAATGGTATCATTATAACGTAAGTGGTTGAGCAGAGGGAAGTGGTAGTTATAGCAAGTGTCAAAATGACTTTCCAAAGTAATGTACTTCATCAGAATGAGACATACCTCATTCCAGGGATTGGCCAACACCTCCTGTTTGAAGCCCCCACGAATGTGGACCGGGTCCTCCATCTTCTTGAAAAATATATTCATACTAGAATCATCTCTTCTCTTCATAACCTTCTTCCATTTTCTCCCATCAGTGGAGCCCAGTAGCGTGGGCAATGATCTCTTCATTTATTTCAAAAGTTATGTCATTGATGGTCACCTTGTGATTCATCTAGAAATTCACCAGTTGCATCGAGATGAGTTCATCGTTGCCCTCCATGGCTTCCATATAGGGATAGAAACCACCCTCCTTCAAGTAGGTAACAACGCAAGGGTTTTTGAGGAACCCATCCTCAATTTTAGAGGGTTCCACGCAGACCATATCGCCACCCATATCTGAACCATGCTCAGAAAGCTCCTCCTCTTGAGTCTCTAGAGACATCCCACCCATTCTACCACCACCCTGACTAGCCTTCACCAGAGCCCAAAAAAAAATGCAGAGCACCCAGAAAGGATAAATGACGAAGCAAATGATAGATAACCAGTTAGGAAAAAAATATGACTACTTAATGATTTGTAAGAAGGTACATATCACATGGATGGCCGAAATGAGAGCAAAGCCATCACGTGAAGGGAAATGATTGCAAATCCTTGGTTTGAAATGCCAATTAAGCCTGACCATCTTATTAAGGCTTCCAAGACATGTGCCAATCACCATGTCAGTGCTTTTTTTCAAATTGCATGTACTTTTTCTAAAATAGGCATTAAAAACCCATCTTTTTAGCATTATTCTAAAATTAAAATCCTTTCACATTGCGATTTTAAAATTTGAATATGCGCTACTTCTCATAAAACTACAAGCTGCCTTTCCTATCTAATTAGCTTCATCCTCGTGCTTCATTATTTAATTTTCTTTCTTTCTCCATGAGAAAAATAGTTTTCTTAGTTAGGGAATTCAAATTTCTCCAGCACCTAATGCCTTGCAAATCAAGACCTGTGGCCGCTAGCGCGTCTGCAACAACATTGCCCTCTCTATAAATGTGTTGCAATTTAAAATCATCTAGCCTAGGGAGTAGCTGGTGCAAGGCACCTCCCTATTTGATGTTTTGGTGTTGTTTAGGGTTGGTTTAGGTGTTTGTGTGTGTGTGTTGGAATAAGGTCTAATGGGTTAGATGCAATGACAAGTTAACTTCATGTTTGTAAGAGCCTTAGTGCTCATTAGGTGATTTAGGGTCACTTTGGTTAAATTGGTGAAATTTCACATTTTAGTGAAATATGGGTTTGAGGGGTGTTTTAGGACCCTACATATCCTATTTAGGGTCATCAAAGTCAAACTCACCCATCGAGTTGATAAGGAAAGTCAAAATGCACAAAGTGTAAAAAGTTGCTAGCAACTTTGAAAGTTGCTCGAGCAACTTTTGCAAGAATTTGCAAAATGTAGTTAGATTCAGTTGTTACTACCCCATACTCAGTATAGGAGCATGGATTCGATGTTTGGGAGTGGTTAATGAAATTTTGTTTTGCAACAATCATTCTTGATACTTCTGTACGGATGTCTGCAACTAATTTCTTATAATCTGCATTGTTTCTTTGTTCTTGTGCGGTTGTGTATGGATTGGTAGAGAAGATCAGGTTTCATGGGGATGGAATTATTTCAATTAGCTTTCATATGAATTAGATAGTTTTCTTTGAAGTTCATTAGGTGTAAAGTTACAAGTTTTTGAAGGTCACTGGTTTGTAAGTGACAGTATAGTGGTGTTTAGATAGAAATGGCTCTACCCTAAAATCCCACCGGTGGAATTGACTAAAACCATGGGGGAAGTAGGGTTAGAGTTTGTAGATAGGTTTTTGGTTTTCACTTTTGTAGTTGCAATGTCTTTCCTAGGCCAAGTAGGAAGCCCTATGGCTGACTAGTGAATCTAGGTGAGCCAGGACAGGGAGAAGAAGGAATTTGGTTGAGCACTCATGACCTTTTGGGAAAGACTTAGTGGAATTTTAAGATTCCCTAGATTGTCTCCTAAAAGGATTCAAAGGTGCAAGGAGGTGAATCAGAAGTTGGAGATCAATTTAATAATTGTTTATGTTGACTGGTCCAGAGGCCTAATTAATAGGCTAAAATCTAGGGCCTGCAAGAAACTAGGGTTATGAGTTCTTTCAGAAGTCAGGGTTTTGGATTTTGATATTGTTGGTTGATACCTTGAATATTTTCAAGGTCTTATGTGGGGTCATTTGGGGAATTTTGGAGTAATAGCCCTAAAATTGTGAAAATAGACCTACTAGGAATTAGGCAATTAGGCCTCCTAGTGAAATAGTGACCAATTGGTTTGGTAAAGGGTCTTGGAGTATTGGGATGAGTTCAAAATGACCTATGATGGGTCAGGAAGAGTGATAAGAGTCTTGGTAGATGTATGGGAAGATCCTAAGCAGAGGTTTGGCATTCTAGGAGGAGTTCTAGTGGAGAAGACTAGGCATTTGGTGAACTAGTTGGACTAGTTAAGCCTAGAAACTTTAGAATCTTCTAATACCAACTATACCTTGGAGGAGAAGTTGGTAGAGAGGGTCTTGGAGATCCTAATTGAAGGAAGATTCAACAAGACAAAACCATTGGATGGTTGGAATAAACAAAGAAGCATCTTGGAGTGAAGAAAAGCTCTAGACTATCAAACCCTTTGCATCAGCAATGACTAGATGTCCTGCAACAGATTGGACATGTTCCAGCCAGCTCTGTAGTTTCCCTTGACCATCTTTGTCACAATTTTTTATTCACCCTTGATAATCAGCTTTTTGATCCCCAAAGAAACTGCCACCTTCAGGCCCCAAAAAAAGGGCAGAGATTTTTGCCACACTATTAGAACCCGTCCCAAGATTAAGAGCATAAGTGATGATCATCTACTCATAGTAGTCTCTGATAATACCTCCTCCGATAGTAGTACCTTTAGAGGTCACCCTGTCAAAATTCAATTTAGTAAAATTTTCCTCTAGGGGGGTCCACTTGGTATTTCTCCTCGCAACCACCTTAGAACAATCAAAAGCATAGAAGGAGGAAGGCAACTGCCAGTCCTTAGCCAAATTACAATCCAACTCCTTGGTGGGGAAATGAGGAATTTTCCAATGATAGGTTTCAAGTTTTTCCTTTAGCAGATTCACAACCATTCTCACTGTCCCTTCAACATCATTTTCCTCCCCCCTAAACACTCAATTATTTCTTTCCTTCCATATGCTCCAACAAACATGCATGGGTAACATTCTCCAAAGAAGATTAATAAGGGGGTGCGGCATAGGGTGACCCCAGTTGCAAACAAATTGATCCATTTTCTCCATAAAAACCCAATCCAGCTGCATTCTGCACATCATTTTAGACCACACCAAAGTTGCATAGGGGCAATGGATAAGGAGATGGTTAATAGTCTCAACTTGATTTTTGCACATAACACATCTATTAACCAGCTGAACTCCCCTCTTCTGGAGGTTATCCAACATAAGTATTTTACCATGTAGAACCGTCCACTAGAAGAAATTGATTTTAGGGATCAATTGGGGAATCCACACCTTCCCCCAAAACTTCTCATCTGCAACAGTCTTTAAATTGGTTAAATACACAGATTTCACCATGATCTCCCCCGACTTGTTATGAAAGCATATAGCCTTGTCCTCAACTTGAGAGAGAGGGATCCTAATGCCTTCCAAAAGATTCTGAATCTCATTTATGTAAGGAGGAACATGAGCCTGATCTAGGTAAGCTTCTGCCAAAATTTTCCATTTCTTATCTTGAAAAATGTAATCACTAACTTTAATTCCAAAATGAGAAATCATTCTTTCCCTGATGAGACCATACTTTTCACATCCAAGGGGTTTATCGCCCACCCACCATTCCTCCCAAAAGATAATATGAGAACCATCACCCACCAACCATTTCAACCCCTTAAATAGAGTTCCCTTACTTCTAGCAATAAAATTCCAAATTTTAGAGCCGGAGGGAAAATTGTGACCATACGGGAATTGGGCATCATTAAAATATTTGGCCTTTATAATTCTACTCCATCCAGAAGATCCTATGAATAGATGCCAACCCAAATTGGTTATCAAAGCCTTGTTTAGGTCTTTAATTTTCCTCTCCCAGACTGCCCAACAGTTTCAGTTGACAAACCGTATCCTAGCTGACCTAGTTCATTCTAGCCTTTTCCTCCACCCTTGTCCACATAAAGTTTCTCTGGTTTTTTTCCAGCTTCTTCGTCGTTCTGTCATTGATTTTGAAGAGAGAAAGGAAGTAAACAAGTATTCCTTGGAGGGCCGCAGACAACAATTGAATTTTCCCTGCATTTCTAAGAACCTTCCCTTTCCAAATAGCCAGTTTTTTCTACATTTTCTCCAGAATGGTGTTCCCAAACTGGTCTGAAACCTCCTTCCCATGAGCGAGAGCCCGAGGTAGGTGTCAAGGAGCACTACTCCCATACAACCAAGACATTCCACAATCTTCAGCTGGGTTCTCTATTCAGTATTAAAGAAATAAAATATACTTTTACAGTAGTTGATCACTTGACCAGAAGCCACCGCATAGGAGAGTTTTTCATTCCCTGGCTTCCTTAATACAATCTTTTCCAAAAAGGAACGTATCATCCACAAACTATTGGATAACTTCAAGAGGAAGAGTGGAGGTCGGTTTGAATCCAGCAATAGATCCAATTCCCTCCAACCTAAACATGTTCCGAGCAAGCACCTCTGCAACCAACAAGAACAGATTGGGGGATAGGGGGTCCCCTTGACATAAACCCCTCTCTGGCTTAAAAGACCCCCAAGGTGCGCCATTGACCAAAACAACAAAGTCAACCATTTCCACTGCCACCTTTATGATTTTAATAAATATTTCATGAATTCCCCATACAAGAAGTCCCAAAAAACCTTGTCATATGCCTTATATATATCCAATTTTAATGCCATACCAACATTCTTGCCTTTGTCCATTGAATGAATGATCTCATGGGAGGTGATAACCGCATCTAAAATTTGTCTTCCCAACATGAACCCCTTCTAGTTGGGATTGATGATTTTTCCAAGCACGAGTTTGATTCAGTTGGTGATGATTTTGGAAATGATTTTATAGAAAGTATTACAAAGGCTTATGGGAGGAAGTCACCCATGCACTGAGGATCCTGAACTTTAGGAACCAAAAAAATATAGGTGTTGTTGATTTTTTTCAGGATGTTACCAGTTCTAACAAAATCATGGGCTACGTGAACAAGATCATATTTAATAATCTCCCAAAAATGCTGGAAGAAAGCCGGGGGAAAGCCATCCAGTCTAGGTGATTTATAAGCTCCCATAGAGAACATCACATTTTTGACCTCCACCACAGAGACTTAGGAAAATAGTTCTCCATTATCCTCTAAATTAATTACAGTCGAGATAGCCTCTAGGAGATTGTTAGTGACAATATTCATCCCCCTCCGAACTGGGCTTCTGAAAGTATCCTAAAAGAACTTCGCAACATACTTGCCAATGTCATCTTCCTTCAATACCAGTTGATTCTGTCCAACAACTAAGGATTTAATGGTGTTCCTTCTTCTATAAATAGAGGCAAACCTGTGGAAGAAGACCGAATTCTGGTCACCTTCCTTGAGCCATTGGACACACGACCTTTGCTTCCAGTATATTTCCCTCTCTTAAGGTTTTCTTTCCATTTCCTCCGCCAACCTTCCTCCTCACAATGATCATCCTAGGAGGAGACACCTAAGGTCATTTCCCTCTAGAAGTGCTTGAGATTCTCCTCAATTTATTTTTTGCATTAAAAAATGTCCCCAAACTTGGACTTACTCCACCTTTGGGCCTCCGCTTGATTGATTGCAATTTTTCAGAGATCTTGAACATGGTCGTCCCCCTAATAGTAGTATTCCACCATCCTTTAATATAGTCCATAAATTTAGGGTGGGAGTGCCACATAATCTCATAGTGGAAGGGATGTGATCCACACCCTTTCCGTTCCTCCCAGTCAAGAATCAAGGGGGAGTGATCAAAAACTTTCCCAGTAAGGTGAGAAAGGTTGATCAAAGGAGAAATATCCCACCCACCCGATAATATCCATTTGTCCAATCTAACCTGAATAAGTTGCCTCCCCTTTCTGCTGTTGGACCAGGTAAACCCCATACCCTGCAAATCAATATCCACCAAATCATTGTTCCTCATAAATTCTGCCAACTCCTGCATACTTTCTAAATAATCTTGGGTGCCCCCCATTTTCTCAGATGGATATAGGAGAGAATTAAAATAACTCACACACATGATGGGATGACATTGATCAACTGCAATGAGGTTAGTAATTTCTCCCCAGATCCTACCTCGGTCACTTCTAACATTAGGAGCATAAATATTATACATGTACCATGAGACATTATTCCAAGTAAACAACACAACAAGAAAGTTATGAGAAAAAGTGACAGCATTCCTAGATAACTTACACGGGTTCAAGAGAGTAGCCACTCCACTAGAGGCCTCATCAACTTCACTATAAAGAAAGGCCGCACCCGACCATTTTGTCCACAAGAAGAGAAAAGTTTTGATACTTCATCTTAACCTCCTGTATTAGAACCACATCAAACTTGAAATCTAAGATATACTTCTTCAGAGCATACTATTTCTGAGGGCTATTCATTCCCCTTATGTTCCATGAGAGGGACTTTAATCTTTTACTTTTTTGGGATTCTTCTAGGGTTAATTGTCGCCCACTGGTAATTTCCCTTGTTGCTTCTTTAGCTCTTACCGCTCTCACCATCGGGTGACCAACTTTGGCATCATTTCCCACATCCACCTTTTTTTTGTTATCTATGCCTTCATCCACCTTCTTACCCCCTCTGGTTTTCATTTTAGGTTCCGACCAATCCAAAACACTAACCAAAGGTGACGAAGGGGTCGACCTCGAATTTTCCATTTCATTTACCACCCCATTTTAGTTAGGGGAAAAAAGGCAGTCTCCCCCCAACCGTTTAAACTGCACTCTTCACTAGCTTCACCTTTTGTCTTCTTGCTTCCAGACCACTGTTCCTTACTCACCTCACCATTTTCTTCCTTTTTTGTCTCCACTTGGGCTTTCCCTATAAGAGTTGGAAATGTCCCCTAGGACCTCAATCAACTCTCCTTCTTCTAAAGAAACTTCCTCCTTGACCTCTTTATCTTTGCCTTCTCCTTTCTTCTCCTTAATGTTAAGGTTTATCTCTTCCCCTAAAGAAAGAGGGATTTCCCCTTCCAGGGAGCCTTGACCCACCATTGCTAGCACCATTCCTCCTGTTCAGTCCCCCACACCACTAGCCTTGTTCAGAGACAGTGAAGGGAGACACTCAGGAATTTGATCCTCAATCCTAGGGGTTCCCTTACAGTCTGTCACCACATGACTATGTTTACCACACTTCTGGCAATGGATAGTGGCATTTTCATAAACAATGGCCTGATTCCAGCTTCCCCATTTGGATTTTAGCATCACAAAGTTAGGGAGGGGATTATTCATAGCAACATTAACACAAAATCTTGTGAACACCAGCCTCTTTTTTTGCACAGTAACAAAATCCATTGCCACGTAAATCCCAAATGAGTTCCCAATCCACCAGAGCACCTTTTCATCCCAGAATTCTAGAGGAAGCCCTGGGAGATGGACCCACACTGGCACCGCTTTCTGAAGCTCCACCTCTAGGTTAAAACCTGGCTTCCATTTTTTCATGGCCAGAGCGTGCTTCCCATAACACCAGCTTCTTGTGGAGACAAAAGTATAGTCCGCCTCAGCGTTAAAATAAAAAATAAACAGGCCCCCCGATATTGCCGAGACAGAGAGGGACCCTTTAACTTTCCATCTGGTAGCACACCACCTACGCACCATATCTATGGTGGGCCTGAAAGTGACAAACCTCCCCACAAGAGCAAGTTGAAGAGAGGCATAAATGCCTTCAACCACCCCATCTAGGAAAAAAATCTCTGGGCCAAACTTTCCTACGGAACATTCAGGAGTATCAGGGGCGTTAGGAGACCCTTTTCCCAAAATCACCTTCTTCCACCCCCCAGCAAGCTCTCTTTTTCCTCCCCCACTATCTTGGGGCTAGACAATAGGGAATCCCCACCTTCCAGATTCCGCGAGCAAGAGGAATCATCTGACACTAAGACCACCGACGCACCCTGGTGCGTGAAGTCAGAACAACAGTCATTGCCATCCCTATTGGACAACACTAGGAACAGGTCAGGACAAAGAACCTCCATGCTCCCCGAAATCCTCGGTAGAGCGGAGGTTGAAGCCAACATTCAAAAAAATTCAAAACGGGCAGGAAAGTTGCAGAGTCCTTCTTCAAACATATAACTGTTACTATAAATAATTATAAAATATATTTTTAATTATTATAATATTTACATGATTTTTACTCTTTTAAACTACAAAATTCTCATTATATAAGATGTTAAATTATTTCCTATTTAAAAATATTTATATTATATTTTAATAATATCATATATAAATATAAATAAAATAATATTTTTTTAAAAAATAAAAGATTGGTCTACAATTTTTAGTCTTAAATGCAAAAGAATAGTTATTTTAAAATAAGTTCATTTATATTTCATTTATTGAAATGGACAAAACATAAAATATTAGAGAACATAATGGTATTAAAAAAGAGATTAGTAATTATGTTTTTGGGTTGACCTATGTTGGAAATCAAATAGCATAAAGATTTAACACAAGCTCTACAGTACAATTTGATGTCCTATACAAACATGTAAATTTCATTATTTAATTTAGAAGAATGTAAAAAAACAATGACATTGAAAGTTAAAAAATAGAAATGTTGGATTGTTTTTAAAATAAATATTTATTCCCTACAAATCGATGGTACATACCCTAAATGTTGAAGACTCCAACATCATTTAATAAGAAACAATAATATAAATATTTGTGATTAAAATCAACAACCAGAAAAGGGGGCTAACCCTTACACAACTACAACTTAGGGGTTGTTAAGAGATCAACATCACATAAACAAAGGTGTTGTCTGATACATGTCAAGGCCAAAAAGGGCTCACTGTTAGAGCACAAGGGCAAAAAATATCCTTTCTTAAATAGACCGCTTAGAGCACAAGGGCCATAATTGGCCACTTAAAATATATAGGCCAAAAAAGGCCTTTAACAACACCCAACCAACAATCCATTATATGGGGTCGACTAAAAGAGGGATTTTGAAAGGCTCCTCAAGTTTTCAAATAAGGAAATAACATGTTATCCAAAACCATTCCAAAGTAAAAACCAACAACCTCCCACCACAAAGTCCATCCCCCAACTACAATATGCCTTTCCGCCTCAATAGAAAAGGAGGCAACCTCAATAGGATCATGAAAGGAAGAGACCATCAGATTGAAGAGCCTAAAACAAATCCATCCCTTGTGCACGCAACAACGGGAAGGAGAAGACCACAAAAATTTATAAACATCCTCCTTCATGAAGCAAGATACCACCTCCATAGGAGATGTTTCCACCTCCGTAGGAACTGTGAAAGAGGAAGAAGCAAACTAAATGTGCCAAACCCTCACTGTGGTCAAAAGAGCATACCCCACCTCATCGTAGATGAGCACAACCCAAAAGTCTGATTCAATCTTCCATAAAAAACAACCATTGACCTGTACACACCCTTGAAAGCTATCAACAAGCATTTGGCCTCCAGAAAAAAACAAGACTACTGTCCTTACTCGCTAAAATAGACAGTCTAAAAAGAAAAACAAAAATAACCCCAAAAGTGTCAACAACTTCCATCACAGCCCAACCCCAATGGGAAAAAAAACTTTGCATCAAAAAATGAGATAGTCACCATCTTTAGGCTCATAACAAGGAGCAATGTTGGAGACCAACAAACATTTCCAAGCCCCACCAAGAGTTGGAGCATCATAATCCCATCAACTGAGACCAACATAGGAAAATCCCTCATAAATAATATACCACACTTGTGATCATCATTTCACCCACCAACAAGAGCCAAACAAATAACCATATACAAAAAGGAAGCTCCCTGAAAAACACTGGGGGTAGAGTCACAAACACCTCTCCCTACCATCTCTATCCAGGATCCAAGGGTCCTTCAACATCACCTCCAAGCACAAGAAGGAAGGGGCCGAACAAGAAAAGCCCTAGAAAAAAACACAAAAAGACCATCCCATAGCCCCAGAGAAAAGGCAAGAGCCCCCAAAGAAGCAATCATTGGGACACAAAAACTCCAACTATATCCCTCTACAAACAAACAAATGCAATGGAGAGGCCACACTCACTCAAAACACTAAAGGCAGCCAACACCCTCACACCAAAAGGAACACCAAACCACATACCCATAGTTGGGTACAATCTTACCAAACCACTACAAGTATGCCATCTCCAAATAGGGGAATAAGACTCTCCCCACACCAGATAAATAGAGAAGACCTTTGCTATAAGAGAAGCCACTCAAACAGGGCCTTGAAAGATCTGCAAGGACAAAGACAAAGCTCCTTCCTCCATGCTCAACCACCACAAAAACATGTAAACTTGCCTCAAAATTTGGGCATAGAACAAAGTCATAACCTCCACTTCGACTCAGGGAAACCCTGGTAGGAACATACACCCCTCGGTCAAGGAAGAAATCATGCATAAATGCACCATAAGGATGCAACAAAAGGCCCTAATCTGTTGCAACCACCAAAAATCCAAATCCAGACACCAGCTAGGAGCAATGGGGGCATCTATCACCATCCAAACCCCCATGAAATCATGGATAAGGGTGAGCAGGGTCTACCAAAGAGGAAGGTAGACAAAAAGAACTGGACTACCCAGAAAATAACTATGATAGACCACCATACAAAGATACAAAGTATCCACAACAAGAAACCCAGGAAAGACAACCAAAAATGCCTCCATAATGAGCCATGTTCTATAAAGGAACATATCCAATACATCACAAAAAGAAACAAGACAAAATCCTCCATCCACAAATGAACAAGCCATTGTAAGAGCTCTATCACCATCATCCTCATCCCCCCTTGACTTCCCCTTCTGCAACTCCATTTGAAATTCCTCCCTCCCCCACACTTTGTTTCCCGCTCACCTGTTCCATTAAATTGAACAATAATTTATAAATGTTAGTTACATATTTACAAGTTCAATTCACAATTGTTAAGTTTATTTACACTTAATATTAAGCTTCAATTCATTCAAGTTATTAGCATTGCCAATATTATAAGGGAATTTTTCATGGAAAAAAAACACATGAATAATCACTACTTAGAGTATTGCAAGCCTATGGCGCTAATTAAAGGCAATCATCAATTATTATTTTTTAAGGCAAAACTACAATCCATTGATATTGAATTTTTATTGAAGAAAAAAATCAATGGAAGTTTGTTTACAATATTTTACAACAATTTGGAAATTGAAATAACACTTAAATCTTTTAGAGTTTTATAATATAATAATAATAATGCACGTTTTTTAAATTTTATATTGCTTAGAGTTATGATTTACTTTGGGTTCAATTATTTCAATTCTATCTATTACATGACATTTTGTGTTTTCCATATTTATTATGTAAATGTATCAATAATAATAGTGTCATTAGTTGCATGTTATGACAAATTCAAGAATATCGAAAGAAGTTATTACCATTCCAAGTACTTCCTTAGAGAATATTATAACACTGTTAAAAACAAATGATGTGGTTGTATCAACAACTAACTCAATATTTGTGGACTGGGTGGGCTTTAACCAAATCAATGTTGAAATATTATTGAATAATATTATGAGAAATTGTCTTGAGACTATTCAAGAAGCTAGCCAATTGATTTGAGATGTATGTGATATGCAAAATTTTCAAGGTGAAATGGCGGGTGAAATTATGTGAAAATATTAAGCAACATATGAGGTGTTAGAAGCATACCCATGAATTCCTACTAGAATTGAAATATGCTGAATATTATCAAGAGAAAATTGGTCCTGGTCTAAAAGAAAAATTTCATACCATCTTAAGTGACACATGGAACAAGAACTTCACCCAGATTAGTGAAAGTTACTATTTTGTGATATCAAAGAAGATAACTTACCCACTGAACAATATATGCTTTTTTGTTGCATTAAATGAAAAGAACATAATGATGGATGCTAGTCCCTTTTTGTGTTCACAATATAGATTAGTGTAATTTTGAATATTATATTTTAAAAATATAGTTTTTTTTTAATATCAAACAAGGTACTAAAATACTTATATGATATCTACTACATAATGATCGTAGTGCCATTGTACAAATTACTCCTTACGATAATAATTTTGCTAGGTATTACTTAATCTGATATTTTTGTATCATTATTGTGAACATTTATTGAGTTACACCATTTTTCAAGCATGTGTGTGTGTGTATGTATTTACCTATTATTTAGTAGGTAATAATCTTCCCATGATGAATACATATGGAAAGAAGCTATTACTATTTATTGAACTTTCATTGTACAAATTACCCAATGTTTTAGGTCACAAATTTTTTCCAGGAATATTGAAGGTCTCCAAATGATAGCTAATTTATGAAGTTTGAATGAAATAAAACACATGCATGATGGAAGCTTAACTCTTGAACCAATATTCAAACATTGGGTGTTGCGAACTTTGGCCATAGACCTGAATAGAAGAATCAATATAGACTAGATATATCAGATGGAGTTCACAAACACAGAGCATCACTACCTAAGAAATGTTAGAGTAATTTAGTAATTACTCTTTTGTGCTTAAGTTAGACTTAGGAACTTTCTATTTCTGAGAGTTTCCCTTTTAGGGCTTCGGTATCCTTTATAAGGATTCACCGCTTTACTTTTCAGTATCGGGATTGTAAATCATTTCATTGTTGAATATAGAACATAATTTCTGTCAACATGCATTTGCAGTCTCTGGCCTATCGGCCGCCATAGCTTCTCCTTCTGTCTTTTGCTTCTGTCTCGTAATAGTCTTTGCATGCAGGTGTTCTTGGGTAGATTGATGTTCATCAATCTTAACATGGTATCAGAGCTTTCCTGCTGTCAGCTGTTCGGTCTTCGTTGAAGCACAGAAGCTTTCAGAGGCTTTTTCGACTTTTTTCTCTGGTTCTGGGGGGTCTTATTTTTCGAAGCTGTTTGAGCCGAAACGAACTCCACCATTACGTCCAGAAGGCCTAGGAGAGTCGAAATCATATAAAATTTTGACCATTTTGGTCACCGGGGCTCTGGGAAAATTTTTTAGGCCTCCCGAGGGCCGTACGACACGGTTTTCGAGAAAAAAACCAAAAAAAAATCAATTTTTAATGATTTCATATGCGTTTTAAAACATAGTTTGTGTATTTTATATCCCGCCGCCGCTGCACCGCCGCAGGGCCGCCCGCGCGCCCCCGCCGCCCGGCCACCGCCGATTTCAGCGGCCCCCGCCGCCTCCTCTCTACGGCCACCGCGGCTTCCCCGCCGCCCGGAGCTCTTCGCTCCGCCTCCTCCACGGCTTCCCCGCCGCCCCAGCGGCTCCGCTGGCCGTTCTCTACAGTCGATGCGCCGCTCCGCGCTCGGTTTCTACACCCCGCCGCCGCCTCGCTGGGATCCGCCACCCCCGCGCTGCCCGGGGGGTCTGTGTAGCCCCCACGGGCCTCTTAGTCCCGCGGTTGGTCCTATTAGCGACCAGGGGCCCAGGTTCAGCCCCCTGCGCACCATGCGCCCAGGGGCCAAAAGTTTTTTAGCCCTAGGGGCTTCTTTTTGCTTTTTGGGGCCCTTTTTGGGGGTACCTGGGCTTTTTTCGCTCTACAGGGAGCATACGGGGGTATTTTTTTGACTTCCATATACCGTCGAAAAGCTCTTTCTGAGCACTTTTCGATGGTAGAGGTTAGAGGTTTTGGTTCCACCGTTTCAACAGCATTTTTTGTTGTTGAAGTCTGATGTTTTATTTTGCCTTCCAGGAGTCATATCTGGCTCATCCGGACTCCTTTTTCGGCAAACGAGATATCGTCAGAAAGTTGATTCTGTGTAATATTTAGTGGCAGAAGTATTTCTTCCAGATTCTACTCCAAGTTTTCACTCCTCCGAGTTATGCAGTTTATGCCCTCTGGTGGTGTGCTTGGTTCTACAGGTCCGGGGATCTCTTCCTCTGAGTTCATAGTTCACTCTACTTTCTGACTTCTGAGCTTGCATGCTCT
>MU224545.1:1993711-2007174 GCA_018584345.1 Thuja plicata
TTTTGGGTGATGCTACAGGAACCTACAGTTTATGTCAGTAGCAGGGTATACTTTTTTCCGTGGGATCCAGGTGGATTGTGATGTTCCTTGTTCCGGTGATTGCTTGGGGACAAGCAATCTTGGGGAGGGTGGATTGTAATGTCCCCATTTTTCAGCAAGTCGTTGAAATGATGGTGCCAGGTCATTATTGTGATCCTCATGGTCTGGCGAGGGGTTTAGAGGGTCATTGGTGTGAACTTACTATTTATAATAAGTCAAGGGATAGTTCCAATGAGCTCAGATGAGTTAGAGGAGTTGAATGATGCTCTCGGTTTTCATTTCTGGCTTCCTGTTTGGGCTCCAAGAATCTTGGAGAGAGTGTCTATTTTTAGTAAGTCACCCCGTCAAGTTCGTTCATCATCTTTTATCATCAAGATCACTCCAGTGCAAACAGATTTCGATTTTGATGCTTCGTCAGTGGTTTTCGCAAGACGGGTGAATTATTATTATTATTTGATTAAATTTGCTAAGGTTGCCATTATTGTTGGTATTATATGTTGGGCACCTTAGTGTTATAGCTCGTCGGAACCAGGATGAAAAGTTTTAAATCTTGGGCACAAGAAATAGGGACCTCGCGTGTCATAATTTCATGATATTGATGAAAAGGTCATTTTTGGAGCCAAATGAGTTAATAAACTATATTACTCAATATGTGCCTAGGTGTAAAAGTGCTTCAAGTGAAAAGTGTGTGAGAGAAGACACTTTTTAATTATAAAAGCAATAGGCAAGGTATTCATTCATCATCTATCGAATATTGATTATTGAAAATTGTTCTTGGGAATTGTTCCTAATTATCTGAGCCCTAGCTGAAGGGTCAAATTAGTTTCTAGTAGACTGATTTTGCTGGAGCTAATAATCAATTGATTGCTGTTGTATAATCAATTGTCTTCAATCGATTGCTATTGTATAATCGATGTGCATTCCTTCTTACTGTTTGCTTGTGGCTGAAGGAAAGAGATAATGCTGAAAGTTTGTACGCACACTGAGGGTGCGGTTTCTTGCCTGTGATTGGAAGAAGAGGTCAATTCTTCCCTTTTGTGCTGATGTATATGAATTGAGGAAATACTGAATTCTGGATCGAAATTGTCTGGATTGGCCGGCTGTGGCAGTTGATTGATTCCAGCAGATGAAAGGTTAACGCTGGGTATTTATACTGGGGCTGCGTATTAATTAGCAGCCTGGGTAGTTGAGGTGATGCGTTTGGAAGTGGTGGCTGCTGTTGGGAAGGTCCTACTCCATATGGCGTCCATTATAGGGATTGCATGAAGGGATACCAGCCGCACAACTGTTGTAATCTCAGCACGGGTGGAGAAGGTTGTTGCTAGAGGCCGCGGCTAGTAGTGGAAGGTGTTGCAAGGCTGCCGTTTCATTGCTTGATAACCAGTCTGCACCAATACACGGTATTTTCAATCATTTGCATAGTTCTGAATTTAATAAGTGTTGAAACTCTCAAGAAATATCAACTTGAATGTATTTTTCCAGTATTCATAAATAAACAGAGATACATCTTGTTTAATGATAAGGAATGGTTAAGGAATAGCAAATTGGTTTTCAAATATTCAAATCAGGGTGTTTTGCTTGAAAGTGGTAAATTTGTGCAAAAACATAATGAATTATTAGCAGAGCCAGGTTGGGCTCATCACAATTACCACCTGCCACTTGCCATCTTCAAACTGTTGGTTCTAGTAGAACCTACCGTGTCATCTTGATTGGTCTCATCTGATTCTCCTTTTTCTATCTCTGCCTTTTGAGCTCAATGTTCCATAGCCAGCTACATTGCATCTGTATCATTTGACTTGACACAAGGTGTGCATGAATGACGCTTTAAATTTGTATTGATAATTCAAGGATATTATAGTGTCATCCGGAAGGTTACCATAGTGTTCAATATGGCTGGAAAACTATTTAATTGTTAAATTTTGTTGCACTGTATGTTAATGGTCAAATATGAGTGGTTTATTTGATTATTTCATAATTTTTTCTCTCATTTATACAGGAAAACCTTAATCCAATTCCTTCCTCTGCCAGCTTGAAACTATACTCTTTCTGGAGGAGTTCATGTGCTTGGCGTGTCAGGATTGCACTTAATCTCAAAGGTCAGGTTTTAACTTTTTATTATGAAATCACAAGTGAGTATATTCAATCATAAGCTTGGTTGAAATTTGAAAATTGGTATTACTTATCCTAATTTATAGTATTTTGTTAATTGGTGAATTTTTCGAGGGGAACCCATGATCAAGGGGTATCTTTTCCATTACATACACTTGGGGTTTGTACTTGACTCATTGTTCGGGGATACTGCACCCAAAAGTGGATGTGCTAGTTTGCCTAATTAACATTCAACATCTACACATTTTAATTACTCAAACATTGAACATCTAAACATTATGATATGTAAACATGTTGCGCAAGGTAGCTTACGCAATTAAACATTCAACATCCACACATTTTAATATGTAACATGTCTTGTGGAGATTTGAACATGAATCCTCTATAATAAAAGCCTTGGTAATTTTAAAATTTGAACTCATCCCATTTGATATCCTCATTTCTAGTACTTATGTGCTTTTTCCCTATTTATTTATCTATATATGTTTGATGTCATTTACTCTGGTAGGCATTAAAAACCTTGCTTGGGCCTGCAGGGTTGCCATATGAATATAAAGCAGTGAATCTTATAGAAGGCGAGCAATTTAGTGAAGGTAGGATTGCAATTTATCTAAGGATTTTGCCTGGAAAGAAAATCCTTCAATGACCATAGTGGTTGTGCAGTTAAGAAGTATTTTTCTTATTGGAATTAAAGCAAAAACACAAGAATACTAATGCTCTTTGGAATAGTTTCAGTCTGCAACTGATACACTGTTGCTATTGCTTGTGCAGAATATACAGGACTCAATCCTATTCAATTTGTTCCAACTTTGGTGGATGGTGACATAACTGTTGCAGATTCACTTGCCATACTGCTGGTCTGTAACTAGATTAACCATTGGATCTTAGAAATGGTTGATATTATATGGTTACTTACTCTTATAATTACATGAATTGTTCTTATTTTACAAGGCATTTATATCTCATGTTCTCATGTAGACATATACAGAAATGCCTATTGACATAGTTTTTGTTTGAACAGTACATGGAGGACAAGTATCCTGAACATCCACTTCTCCCAGATGATCTTCAATTAAAAGCAACCTGCATGCAGGCTAGTATTTTTAGTCTTTCTCATGTTGCATCAAATTGCCATTTGTTTGTGTTTTATTATTATGAGTGGTTTTGATAGTTGTGATCTCATATCACAAATGCCAGTCTTCCTAGACTTGCTCTCTCACCCATTAATGTTAGGAATCACTGATACTCTCAATGGAGGAGCAATGTAATATAGTCTCAAATCAGCAATAAAGCAGAAATAAATCAGTGGATATGATAATATATTATGGAGACTCTAAAAACAATCCCAGCCAAAACACAACGCTACTTACCATATTATCAACAGAAATGTAATTACAATAAAATAAGAAATTCACTTGTGCTGAAAGGGATGTCTTCAATCATGTGTCTCAGTACATTGCTGGGATCTGTCTGTCCTTGGTATGGCCAGGTATGTTTATGTGAAATCAGCCTACCTGGCTCTTCTTAATAAACTCGAACCAAATTTACTCCACAAGATAATAGAAGCAAAAACTTCTCTTTTGAAACAAATATAGAATCTTTTTTTTTAAAAACATTTTCCAATATTTGAAACAATAACAAATTCACCAGGTAAGCCTTAATTCCTTTGAACACAATTTCGAAATACTGTATTATCTAGTGTGGCATTACAATCCTCTGAATAACCATTAAACATTAATCATAATAAAAGGAGAAACTACCTTGAGATATTTCTCATTAAATGCTGGCCGCATAGTTCAGGAATTGGCCGCGGCATCTGCATTCAACTTGCTAATCATTACCGTGTCTCATGCGTTGAAGATATCAATTGCTGGTGTCTTCTAAAATGGCTGGTGCTAAAGAAAGTGGACGCCAAAAACAAAATCTCAGATTATCTCCCCACCCGCGATAACAAGTGTTCAAATGCTAGATGCAGCCTTCTATGTTCAGCGTAGCCAAAAGAAATAAGAGTCTCTTCACAACAATGTCATTCGAATACACAATTCATTGGATAAGCACATCCAATTCAAAGTGCTGGAGCAACTTGATCGAATTCACAATTCGATAAGTACAAAACCTTTCAAACCCTTAACCAGTTTCATTTCCAGAAATTCATAAAATGCATAAGATATCTCTTCTTCACATGTTTCGAAATACATATAGGAAATCCTAGCTTCCTCAACAATACTCGAAAGCTATCTTCAATGATACACTTTTCATAACTTAAAATCCTTTCTTCATCGAAACTTAGGATATAAATTATATATTGATATTCACCTTAATAACATAAAGTATCATTAAACATAAGATTTCAAATACCAACGATATAATTTATAACTCCATTATTAAATAAGGAGACTGAATGCATCACCCTTGATCTCAACCCATAGTGCACTGACACTGGAAAACTGAAATTCATGATCCAAAAATAGAAACTGGCTCGAGGTGACTTACCTAAAATAGTAAGTCCTCTCTAACAGACCCTCAAAACAAAGCATTAGCCCATGAGGGTCACTATGATAGGCTAACAAACTCATCCTCCTGACACTGCTAAATCTGGGACATCACATTCCTCCCTGCCCAAGATTGCTGGTCCTCAAGCAATCATAAAGAATAAATACACAACACAGTCCACCTGGATCCCATGGATAGACACGTTTAGTGTCCCTGTCATAACCAAACTCTTGTAAAAATATCTCCAACATCCACAACACAATCAACATAGTCTGAGAAATTGCATTGAACACTCGAACTGGTGAGACTGAACCAGAAATACCATATGTAAGTAACTCAACTGATAACCTGAACTTGCTTCCAACCTTCGCACCAACTAAACTATCATACCAATCGTCAAACATATGCACCAATGTACTCTGCAACTGATAGATATCCTGAACAGGTGGATCGAAAGTAAAACTGTATGCACTCCTCACAGTGTATACCTCTGTGAACTACTCACCAAACTCCGTCTGACAACCCACAAAAACTGTCTGATAACCCGGTGCACTGGTAAGCTCCCAAGCAATATCATCATCCCCGCTCATCACCTGAAAGGGATTATCACCGAGCTCGAACAACGGATTGTC
The DNA here is from genome assembly GCA_018584345.1 of Thuja plicata. Taxonomy (NCBI): domain Eukaryota; kingdom Viridiplantae; phylum Streptophyta; class Pinopsida; order Cupressales; family Cupressaceae; genus Thuja; species Thuja plicata. The sequence continues at coordinate 1,998,985 of MU224545.1, forward strand.
ATAAGACAGTGATATCCATATCAAACAAAGGATTGTTCACAAAGTGAATTGCTCCCAACTGCTGATCTGAGCTAGGAAACTGTGAACAGTGAGAGACATGATGTGTAACCGACTTTATTTGAAAGGGTTCATGCCTCCATGAATCCTCCCTATCTACTGCACAATAAAGCATAGTGCGTAGAATCCCCTCAGAGAGGCAATGTAGCACATACTTCCTACCTTGATATTCAAATCTCATCTCCAATGTGCTCAAGCTAAGGTAGAATTCCTTAATCTCCTGTAACCACTGCATCCCTAACACCGCATCCATCTCCCCCAAATCGAGCACATAAAAATCAGATTTCAACTCGTAGTCACCAAAGAACAAAGAGAGGTGATTAATGCGCCTGGTACAGGTAAGGGTATAACCATCGGCCACCCTAACTCGAAATCCCGCAAACTCCTCAACCTGAAGACAACACTGACTAGCAACTCTCTCATGAATGAAATTGTGCGTAGCTCTAGTATCCAATATAGCAATACACAGTTGTCCATCCACTAATCCCCTCAATCTGAAAGCAGTGGGAAGTGGCACACCAGTGGACAACACTATAGGAGATAGTTTTGCATCGGGACCAAACTCTGCAGAGACCTTCTGAACTTCATCCGCTTCTGAATCAGCAAACCGACAAGAAGTCTCAGCCTAAACTTCATCATGGTACACCCACATAGAATGATTCACCTTACTCTTAGGCCTTAGAGGGCAATTGTGCTCTCTACTATAAGGCTCCTTGCACCAAAAACACAGTTTTCTCCTCAAATCTTCACGAGACGCCTCATCATATTTCCTAGTAGATTTTCTTCTTTCCTTAACCATTGGTGGAGGTACCTTATCTGCAGATATAGTAGAAGATTTAGGCTGTGCTTGCCTTTTAGAGGCTGCATACTCCATGTTCTTAGCTTTCTTGATGGCCCCTTGCAAGAACTGAAGATCAAATGCTCTAAGCCACCCTCTTAAGGGCTCCTGTAATCCCTCTGTGAACAACATAACCAAACGTCTCTCTGTCATATTAGGAACCATGACAAAGTATCAAGAATTCAACAATAAAGGATTCCAGACTACCGGTCTGCCTGAGCTGAGCAAGGTCCCGGAAATACGTTTCTGGATCCTTCTGATCAAAACTTTCTACCAAACTGTCTACAAATTCTTGGTAAGATACGATCTGATCATGATGTAAAGAGAGCAATCCATGGTACCACCAATCATGTGCTAAACCATCAAGATGCAAAATAGAAAATCAAATGGCGTCCTCCTCAGACATAGGAGGCAAGGAAAGGTATGTATCCAGCTTGTGTATCCAAGCTCTGGCAGTCATCTTGCGACTCCCTTCAAAGTGTGCTAATGTCAACTTGCTGGTGGCTTGCTTGAGATCCTGATTTGCATGCTTGTGACGCCCATCTATCCTTCCCTTGGAGCGTTCTCGTTTCCAAGTCATGAAACGATCAAAATTAAGGTGTTGCTTTACTTTAGGAGGTAAAGCATCCCACTCAGTGTGCAAGGCCAAAATGTCTTTCGTAAAGGAAGCCTCATCAAAACTAACAGTGTCTGCCTCTGGTCTCAAAAAAGTAGGACGCAATGGTCTGCCCTGTGTACCTGTCAGATCTATCCTAGACCTGTGTGAACTAGCTGACACACTCCTCTGATCTCTGCCCCTGTTTTGATTCTGGGGTAAGGTAATATGCTGCAGTCTGAAAGATTCTGCAGAATTGTGGCCATCTGTTGTTGGCCAGCTGCCAACTCCTGTTGATTGCGAGCAATATTCCTGAATACAACAGTTGACTCTCTGTCATCCTCATTACTTATATTATCTGGGATCCTGTCTCCCATATTCCCCTGTTCTCTGTTGCCAGGTGGTGGTGAATTACCACCCCTACGAGTGTAATTATATCCCTGTCTGAATCTATCACCATCCATAATTACAACCCAAAATTCCCTACAGGCTGGCTAGATTTTTGCTTTGATACCATTGAAATGAGCCTACCTGGCTCTTCTTAATAAACTCGAACCAAATTTACTCAAGATAATAGAAGCAAAAACTTCTCTTTTGAAACAAATATAGAATCTTTTTTTTAAAAAAACATTTTCCAATATTTGAAACAATAACAAATTCACCAGGTAAGCCTTAATTCCTTTGAACACAATTTTGAAATACTATATTATCTAGTGCAGCGTTACAATCCTCTGAATAACCATTAAACATTAATCATAATAAAAGGAGAAACTACCTTGAGATATTTCTCATTAAATGCTGGCCGCATAGTTCAGGAATTGGCCGTGGCATCTGCATTCGACTTGCTAATCATTACCATGTCTCATGCGTTGAAGATATCAATTGCTGGTGTCTTCTAAAACAGCTGGTGCTAAAGAAAGTTGTAATGTCCCCTTTTTGGGCACATTATTTCGTGCCTTATAGTTAGCCTTTTCATCATGGTCCAGTGGGCTAACTAAGGTTTGGCAGAGGATCAGAGGGATGTTTGGCCAAGGCGTTTTCAGTTTTAGGCCAATCAGAGCAGTTCCCACAGGGTTTCCAAGGTACTTACTATTTATAGTAATTCGATAGAACTCAGTGTTCCTGGCATTTCAGTAGTGGACTCGGAGTGTCTCGCCGAGAGATTTCCGGCAAGCTATCACACGTCTCCATCCGAGTTCGTTTGGTCCTCCGTTTTAATGCGAGAAGTTTCCTCACTTTATTTTATTATGTCACTTTATAACTAACGGTTATATTTATTTAAAGTGACTTTAAGTGAGAATATGAAAAGACAGAGAGGGGAAACTGAAGAGTCACAACCATTGCTTTAAAAGAAGGATTGAAGGCTCATTGGAGATATGCTTAGTTTTGATATTATATTTTTATCTCTTGGAGATATCAGGAAGCTTCAGCTTTCGAATTCAGCCTTCAAGACGGAAACCCTTTTGGCTCAGAGGAGGATTGGACGTAGCCCCAGTTCGTCTCCGGTGCGGATTCACTGCAGAGTTCGCCATTGCATTCACAGGTTCTGTATCATTTAGTCTTACTGTTATTTTCGTATTGCAGATTGGTATGTTTGTAATGCATGGTTATTGTATTGCTATTGTATAATACGATACCATCTCTTCGAGAAATTGTTGGAATATATTTGCAGGTTGTTCGAATATATTGCTGGTTATCTTTGTTGAATCAATATTACATTGCATGCAAGTATATGTTTTAAACTTCTGAGTTATATTTGAGAGATTTTTGGAAAATGGTTGGTTAGGGTCATTACAGTGGTATTTGAGCTGGTTTTCTTGCCAACCTGTGGAGTTTATTCAGAAACAGATTTATAGAAGGGTTTTTGAGTTAAGGAATTCAGTGTTATTCACAGATAAAGTATTATGTGCCTAAACTGCGAAGGATTGTATGTATGCATCCGAGATGTGTTTGGCAGAAGTCTAATGGAATATTTAATATTTGGCGTGAACCCTCAATCTAACATTGGCTAGTAAGATAAATATTAGAGGGTTTGTGAAGTCTGTTCGAGAAGATAAACAAGTCGTGTATTTATTCTGCGGAACTATTGTGCTGAGCAAAAATTCATTGGGGACCCGCCTCTTGCCTTGCAAACATTATTTCGGGCTATTATAATCTTTTATCGAGCTTATTAAGTTTAGCCGTCATATGTAATGATAGAAGTTGAGATGACGATTCCTGTCATATTTAGGGTGCGATAAACATTTATACAAAGTTTCAAATTTAATACGACACTCTCATTGGTTGGAGTTGGCATGGTTTGTTTCGATAAATACTGCAGTGCTTTAAAAATTGATATTCTTATGCCATAAGCATTATAAGGAGGCGGCGATTGTTCAAGGCAAATATCTCCGAGTTATTATTGAAGCAAGCTATATTCTTAATATTTCATTAATGAAATATTACGGGACCCAAGTCTCGTATCGATAATGATACTTTATTCATTCATTGCCGAGAGTAATACTTGGAAGCGGCCTTCATAAGTCGCAAATGAAATATTATTTCACGGGTGAAGAAATATTAATCAAATAATATTGGGGAATGAAGCACTATTACTGGCATCTTTTCACTAGCAAACATCGGGTTTGAAGAAAGAATCTGAGCCGATAGTTTTTTGTGCTTAATTGCGGGAGTGATAACAGTTGGGACTCCATCGTTTAGTACCAAGTCAGGCAGGTGCTTATCACACGGGATTGGAGGTGACTGTGTATGTGTAATACCGTGGGCTGAGAGGTGACAGGGAGTGTTGGGAGAACAATCGCTGAAGAGGTATAAGGGGAAGCTTTCACGGCAGTTCACAATAACCATCGACCTCATACCACAGGCTAGGCATTGACGGCCTATTGGAGATGCAGGGATCCTAGAACGAAGCTGTTGTTTTGGTACAACTGGAATCCTCCTGCTAAAGTTAGCTGGTGACCGCAACCTTGAAGATGTATCCCACATAATTCTGATTTAGATCATCAGGTGCATACACGTGGTCCTTTAGTCTTTTGGATATCGGTAAATGTAATGTGAGAGAACTAGATTAAATATTGGACGTCTGCGTTCATTACAGACTGTGACTATGTTGTTGTGATTGGATATCAAAGATGTAATGCCATTGAATTGCTGTATACTGCGATATTTCTTTTGGTTTATTGTTTCTGTGAACTCAACCAGCAACAGAAACTTAGAGAAGTTGATCACTTGTTTCTTTTGCTTAATTGGGAATTTGAATGCGAAGAGGGGACATATCTTGTCAAAATTTAGTTTTCAAAAAATCCAGACACGTAACATAAGATGTCATTACATAAAAAAAAGCGTTTACTTTCAAGCTGGGACAACATTGGGACTAAGTTGGAGTCATGGCTATTGATTGAAACATTATTGCTGGATAATTTGTATGGACTTTCCCAATCACATATAATAAACATCCAAGCATAAAACCTTGCAATTTTGTTGTGTAAGATGCATATGGCTGGCATTATCCAGTTTGGAACTTGGTCTGCCTGTAGTCTTTATCAAACATCCAATGGATGCCTATTTGGAAGGGTATTGTAAGAGCTATCCTGCAGCTTGATTTACTTGGCACTTCATCTGTGGGCCAACCAGGCTATTTTTGAAAGGGAAAGGTTGCTATTTGTTAAGGGCTGATTGAAAATGAATAGTTTCAAGTAGTATACCACAGGTCCAGACATAGCAGGGGTCTAGGTGACAAGAAGCAGTCAGTTTTGGTAAGCAGCATCAGCAACAGCTGTTATCATTATCATATTAGATCAACAACATCCAGACAACAATGGTTTCATCTTCTATTTGAAGGTTTTTAAGTTTTAACAGAAGGGCAATTATCATTAGGTGATTTGTAACTGTGAAATCTTGTCCCAACAGTCATTATACAGCAGCAAGACACCTTCTCTTTGTTAAAACTAGTCAAGCGTCCACTTTCAGCAGTCAAACAAATTTGGCAATCAGATTTTTGATATAGTCAGGTGAAAGAGGTTTATTAAATTGGGACAGGATAGGGATGGCATCTTGCAAAAAAAAAAAGTTTTTGGGTGTGAACGGGTAAGAATATTAAGTCTTCCTACACGTCAACTGCTAAAGAACAAAGATGCATGGTTTGGAAAAGATCTGGAAGGATCTTGCTAAGGTACAACAACAGTTAGCCCAGATTTCACATCCTGATGAAAGGACAGAAATATTCAGTATGTATGAGGAGTATAACACACTTCCTCCGCGGGTTCAGAGAGACTTAACTTTCTCTAGTTTCCTGCACTTTCATCCTAAGCTACAACACAAGACTTTAATGGCAAAGAAGCAGTGGCAGGATTTGGCCCGGGATCTTCTTGCACAAGTTAGGTGCAAAAATCTACATGAAGAGTTTCTAGCTATCACTAATCAACCCATAAGTGAACAAAAAACTAAATCAGTTTTTGAAGAAAAGCCTTACGAGGTTGTCGTTGAAGCCGGGAATTGCAAAACAAATATTGAATCCATGCATGAAGGAGAGACTAAAGAAGAGGTAGCAAATATGCAGGGTACAGAATATGAGGAATCATGTGATTTCTATAGCAGCGCATCACGTATGCATAATGATGAATTGGATGAACGATCTGAGAGTGCATTTCAAAATGATAACGATAAGAAGCATGCCTTAATGAATCAGCTGAAAGTGACTAATGATGCTATTACTGCAGCTCTTATTCACCATGATAGAACTCACCAGATCATTGAGGATCTTTACAGGAAAGCTCAGAGAGAGACAGGACAAGCGGTATAAGGATTGGGTCTTATGTTGCAGATTTACAGGGGGTCAAAATAACATTTGAGTTGTCAAAATCAGGATATCTATGTTTACTTTTAGATCATGACTACCTGTTACAGGTTGCTGAAAATTATGCTGAGCAGTTGAGGGAAAAAGGTGACGAGGTTAATAAGCTCGACAAAGAGCTTAATATTGCTTAGGAAACATTGAAACACAAACGTCTTGCTCTTCAGGAAGCAAGAAATCAGATTGTTGCCACTAGTCAGTACAGGGAACAGGACGACAGGGAAAGGTCCGAATTCTTTCAGGAGGTGATTCAGGAACTCGATAGCATACAACAGACCTATGACTTTGATAGCTGTCCCAAAAGATCTTTGAATCATCCAGAGTTTCTTTATGAGTTGGATAACTTTTAGGCGATCGACAATTTCTTGTTTGAGATGGATGTTGATTTGATATTTGATAATCCTTTCTTCGAGCTAGATGAGGAAGGTATTTCCTATCCCCATGATGAGGATGAGGTCGATTACAGAATTTGGGGCCTAGGGTCAGCTGTTAGAGGTGAATCTTGGTCACCGGGTTGGAGTAGCGGGATGAGCTCAGTTGCTGTGCAGTGTGGTTTTTACACTAGCAGTCAAGGATGGACAGTTATGTCTTGTGGCATGATGGGCGATGTGCCTTTCTGTGCACTACCTCTCGTTGATGGTGAGGTGTCTCATTTTCCATTCAGTACACCTACGTGGAGCTTTCTTTCCCGATTATTGCAGAGGTGTGGGGTGAGTGATTGGTTTGGTATGCTTCCTCGCTTGCAGATGGAAGCCTTGTCCGACAGTCTGCGTATCTTGGCTCTTCAGTATAGTTTCCAGTTCGAGCGACCGATCAGAGGGGCAGTGTCATGGCAGTTGGGCATTTCTGGTGATTCACCCAGTAGGGGCATCGGGCCTCAGGATTTTTCAGCCAGCGGGGGAGATGGATGTCCCTTTTGCTTATGGGATCCAGAGGGACGTACTTGCGGTTGGTATTTATTCAGGGAGTCGATTGGTGTGAGGTTTGGTTTCTCCTTGCATCTGACCATAGAGGTGCCAGTGATCTCAGTTGGTGTGAAGTTCTCAGTTGGGTTGAGGACTTTCTCACAAATGATGGCGACACGGGGCAGTTTGGTATGGCTGATCCTGCAGTGATTTGGGATCCTGACATTAGACTAGTTGTTGTGTGAATGGCTTCACAGGTCAGGGCATAATATCTGTTTCAGTTTCACACGACAGGTTGGTGGAGCATTTTCCCTGAGGTTGGTTTGGGATCCAGGTATTATGATCGCAGCATGCAGATACTGATTGCTTGAGGGCAAGCAATCTCCGGGAAGGGATGATTTGTAATGTCCCCTTTTTGGGCACATTATTTCGTGCCTTATAGTTAGCCTTTTCATCATGGTCCAGTGGGCTAACTGAGGTTTGGCAGAGGATCAGAGGAATGTTTGGCCGAGGCGTTTTCAGTTTCAGGCCAATCAGAGCAGTTCCCACAGGGTTTCCAGGGCACTTACTATTTATAGTAAGTCAACAGAACTCAGTGTTCCTGGCATTTCAGTAGTGGACTTGGAGCGTCTCGCCGAGAGCTTTCCGACAAGCTATCACACGTCTCCATCCGAGTTCGTTTGGTCCTCTATTTTAATGCCAGAAGATTCCTCACTTTATTTTATTATGTCACTTTATAACTAACGGTTATATTTATTTAAAGTGACTTTAAGTGAGAATATGAAAAGACAGAGAGGGGAAACTGAAGAGTCACAGCCATTGCTTTAAAAGAAGGATTGAAGGCTCATTGGAGATATGCTTAGTTTTGATATTATATTTTTATCTCTTGGAGATATCAGGAAGCTTCAGCTTTCGAATTCAGCCTTCAGGACGGAAACCCTTT
>MU224545.1:2024789-2041092 GCA_018584345.1 Thuja plicata
TAGGCAAGGCATTCATTCATCATCGATTGATTATATTATATTTGGTTTGTTTTCTCTGAGGAGAAGTTCTGATCTGTGCCCTTGCTGAAGTATAAGGGTCAAATTGGCTTCTAGAAGACTGATTCTTTTGAAGTTAATATCTAATTGGTTGTTGAAGTATAACCAATCCTTCTTCTTCCATACTGTCTACCTGTTACTAGAGGAAGAAGTAATTCTGAAATTTTTGTCTGTGGATTTGGAGAATTTTGATAATTAATTGGCACACTGAGGGTGCAATTAATTGCTGGATTGAATTCATTTGAACTGGGGCCTGCAGAAGAGGTCAATTTTATTTGCTGGAGTGGTGGAATAATATCATTCTAGAAATTCGATTTAAGAGTTTCTTGGCTGTGAATTGAATCTTATTGTTGGAGGTCGATTTACAAATTCTGGCTGCAAGGAAGAAATCAAGGGTTTAGTGATTTATGCTGGCTAAGAACGTATAATCTCAGATTTGCTGCGCTTTGAACCAACCAGCAATGTTGGTGAATTGTATTAAGGGTAATTGTTGTTTGAGTTTATGCATTGTTCTTGTGGTTGCGGATATCAAGAAGAGGTTGCGGTTGAAAGTCAATGATCATCATATCGCGGGTGGGAGTTGAGGAGTTGGAAGTCTGCTTTGGGCGTCTTCCTTCATAGTTACAAGCTGCCGTAATACCACTAGCCGCCTTGCACTTTCAGCGTGGGGAAGGAAACAAATTAGAAGTGTTGGTTGGATGCCGCAGATGGTGCTGAAACAGTGCGGCCAGCATTAATCCAAATTATGAGGTAGCATTTTACAATTACTCTACTCAATGGTTGATGATTGCTCAAAGAATTGTAACGCTATATTATTTGACATAGTTTTGTAATTGCTTCAATGAATTAAATCTTTCCTGGAGAATTGTTGTTTGGTTTAAATATTGAAAAACTGTTTTAGAAAGGGAAGTTTCATATTTGTTTCAAAAGAGAAGTGTTGTTACATGATCTTGTGGAGTAAATTTGGTTAGAGTTTATAGAGGAGAGCCAGGCAGGCTTATTTTGTGGTTGCAAAATCTACTAATTCATAGCAGAGCCAGGTTGGGCTCATTACAGTGGCATAGGCTACTATGAGCCTTAGTCTTCTAGGCTCTAGCTTTTATTTTGATATATGTTTTGAACTTTTGATTCCATGGATTTCATAATCCATGAATATTGTAGACATTTGACAGTGACACTATTTATATTTCTAATTTGTTCTTTAGTTTAATAGTTAACTTATTTCCTTTAGAAATTCTCATTTATACTTATGTGATCTATGTAAAGTTGTAAAGTTGTGTATGTGTGCAAAGTAGTTTCTATTTATCTCAATTGTTGTGTATTTAATGTTAATTGACTAAATGATGCATGAAAAAAACTTTGAATCCTTAAAAATCTTTGAATTTCTTGGGTTTTTCGATTTGCTGAGTCCTTGCCAAGTCCGGATGCTGAGTCCGAGTCTGAGCCTGAGCCCGAACCCGAACCCAACTTGCTGAGTTCGAGGCGAGTCCAAGTCTTGTAACTATGGTCCTCTCCCTTTGGAAAAAAATAGAGCTCCTTACATGGAATGTTAAGGGCATTAATGCCCCCAACAAAAGGCCCATTATTAAGCACCTATTTGACAACCAATTGATTGATATTGTACTCCTTAAAGACACAAAGCTGAATAAAATTGAGGCAAAATCATTCTTCCAACAATGCAAATGTTTGTCGGACCACTTTACGAAAGGAAATGGTGCCTTTGATGGCCCCAGCTTAATGTAGAAACTTGGCAAGGTTTCAAGAGATCTTCGTAATATAAGCCCTAATTTGCAGTTTGCAAAGGTATGCAACTTCTTATCCAATTTAAATTTTTTCATTTTTTATAATATCTATGGGCTAGCCAAGGGATAAAATAATCCCCTAAAATACAATTGAGAATAAATTAAGCAAGCTAGATCAAAGAAATGTTATAATTGAGGGTGATTTTAATGCAATATTGGATATTTTTGAGTAGTGTAATGTCCCCAATATTTAACGTGACAATTAATTAAATTGATTTTTATTAAGTTGTCAAAAGATAAATGAAATATTCAATTGATGACTTAATATTAATTAATTTAATTAAATAATAAAATATTATTAAATGTCATCTTATTAGTAAAGCTCTGCAAATATGATTAATATTAAAGTCGGTCAAGTTGGCCTTATATGCTAGATTCTTCTTGGAGTTCTTTATAAGGAGGTTGGATGGAGAAAGTAAGAGATGCTTTGGGTTTGATAAACATTTAATGGTTTATGGAGATGAAAACCTTCAGGAGTTGTGTAGAAGGATTGGACGAAAACCTGGCTCTTCATAAGGGGTGGATTAGTGATGGAATCTACATCTGTGCCAAATTTGTGAAGTCTCCATTGGAGATAAATTTGTAAGGTTCAGAGTTTGTTTCAGAAATAAAGATATTGCTATTTCTATTTGAGGAATAAAGTTATATTCATAATATTCTGAATAATATAGATTTATGTAAGGTTTATATATTTGGTGTGAGCCTTGACATTGCGAAAGGAGTCGGATTAAAAAAAAGTAATTTTACATATGTAGTGTGGATATTTGAATGTAAGCTTTGGTATATTCAGATGAGTGGCATATTTGTCCTATGTGTGAGGTGCCTAAGTACAAGCTTATTTGAGAAAAGGATAACATAAATTTGTTAATGATCCATATTATTTATCAGGTGCTTCTAAGTACCACAATCCCTATAACTTTTGGTGGAATACATTATGCTGGGTGTTGAATATTGGACTGAGCCCATTTGTCAGCGTGGAGCTTATGAATAGGTGACGATTCATTGAAGGTCTATATTTTAATATTTGGCATTGTGGGTCTTTGTAATTGGCCAATATTGATATAGGAAGGAAAATTGAAGTATTCAGATTTCTTGATTTACTAAGGCTGATAAATAACTTTGGTTGTGCAAACTAAAGGCCATGAATGGGTTTCATTCACGCGGGTCTATAACTAAGTGGGAGATCATTGCAGAGCATAGATTGGAGTTCGATAGCTGTTGAAATCCTTGGGTCGAAGTTCTGGGTGACACATTTTGATAGTTGGATGCTACAGTGGATGTTTGTAGTGCCACGGCTATAGTATATAGTTTCATACTAGGGCGTGGAGATTTGAACAGCTATAGATTTGGGCTAATTCCTACAATTGATTCACTTTCAGAACATTGCCTCTGCACTTTACATGGTTGCTGAAATTTAACTTCCATTGCTGTTAGAAATTTTGAGCAAGCTACATCAATTGGATTAAGGAAAGTAATATATTCAGATACCTCACTATTTGCCAGAGTTTAATTGTTGGATTGTTGTCCAAATATTGAAGACCTTTGTTGTATATCTTATGAATGTGCTGATGTGTCATTCTTTAATGTCAGTCAATTTTAACGCTAGACATTAATGTTATCTCTATTAGATGTTTCCCGAGTTTGGGGCTTCAATACAATCTGCTAAGAAAGAATAAGTTAAGCATACTATATAATTATTTGAGCTTTCTTTAATTTTTTGAAATATGTGCTCTGCCTCTGTTGTTTAAACTGCATTATTTGTTATTGCATTAGTTCCAATCAAACAAATAAGGTATACCGATTTAAGAACACCCTGAACAATAGTCTTGGTCACATGCAATAATCTGAAACAAGTGTAATTGAGTAATATTCTAAGGATTGGTAGAGAAGCGATAATTCAGTGGTATTAGAGTTGTGCATCCTGCCAGCCTGAGGGTCATTTTCACAATTGTAGAAGATTCTCATTTTGAGGAGAAAGATGACAAAATCATATGTACGTATGTTAGAATGCCTATCAAAATTGGAGCAAACCCTTCAATAGAGAGGAGTTTTTGGTCAAATTTAGCATCTTTCAGCTAAAAGAAACCGAAGGTTGATTTATCCAGTGCAAGGGTTCACTAAGACAGATTCAAAGTATGATGAATCAAATGATTGTCAAGATCAAGGTAGTATGGGGTATTGTCTTAAAGACAAGTTGGATGGAGAAACTGAAATGAATGAGAAGAGTAAAGAGCTGAAGCCAGAAGGAACATTCTTGAATGAAGAAAGCTCACAAGTTACCATTGAAGAAAGGATGAAAAGGAAGAGGATTTGCCTCCACATATTTGTAGCCTACAAATGATCATGAGGAAGGCAAAAATCAGTCATCATGTGGGATCCCAAAGAAGATGAAACCATGTTCACTAGTTCACTTCTACCATATGAGAATGTGGATTGAGAGGACTCACATATTGCGTCTTTGAGTTTTCTTGATGATCATGAAGTTGAAGAATATGCAATCATTAATCAGCCAGTTGGAGATTTGAAGGAGGAGAATAACTAAATTTTGGCACAATCTTCACATAAAGAGTTGGCTTGCAGCTATGGCATTGGTGAGATCACTTCTGGGCCAGGTAACAATGAAGGACATGAGGAGTTTATAGATTCTAGCTACATGCAAGGTATTGCAGCCCATAGTGAGATTGATTTCCCTTGTTAGTACATCTGATTACATTGGAAAAATACTTGTTAAGATCATGTGAGGCATACTGTCTTAGAGAGTTGATTGTAGAAACTAAGAGATAGCCTAACAAGAAGGTCCTTCAGTTTGATAATGTTTGGTTTGTCACAAATACTTCACTATGAAGCTGGTTGGAGGCGAAAAATATAACAGCTAATGAAGTACAGGTATGGATCAGTTTTATGACAGCTAAGGCAACTAAGAAAACATGTGACTTTCAGCTGAACACATCTCATAGACCAGCACTTATGAAGAAGCAACGTACCCTGGAAGGAGATGCAATAAAGGACAACGAAGACACTTTGAAGAGGCATGAATACAATTCTGTTTTTCTGAGTTTGACCAGCAGTCTTTTGTCGGCACATGGGCCTTGCATTGAGGACACTAAAGAGTGGAAATATAAGTAAGAGGTAAAAGTTGAAAATTCAGATTGCTCACAGCAGACTTTGTATCTTCAGTTGAAGAAAGGCATGATCATGTAAAGGACTGATTTCTTGATTTGGAACAGTAGTCCCTTACCTATGCAGAACCATTAGTTGGCAGCCATTACATATGAAGACATCCATAATGCAGAATTGATTGGCACACCTACTTCTTTTGGGTATGCAGTTATCCTAATGTTGGGACTTGAGTTGAATAACATAGATACTTTAATGGTGGGTGGCTGTCCTACTTGGTTGGTTATAGCATCTTCAAAATTGCCACGGCTTACATCAGCTGGTTGGTTGTGTTGGAATGTGTGGGATCATGAATACATTGTTAATAATTGGCATGAGATGGATTCTGAATCATTACATGGTCTAGGAGACATCATGGACATCATCTTAGGCCTTATTTTCAGTTGGTATGATGCTGGCCTGATTTATAACAGCAGCTTTAGATGGACTGGTATGCTTCTCTATGCACATTTGAAGAGTACTTTTCACATCATTTTGATAATCTACTAGTTTAGATGGAGGATTGTTGGTGTATCCATAGCACGAGACATCTATCTCTTTACATTCAGCTTGGATAGTAGATGGATTTGGGATCAAGGCATTGGTGTGTTGTATGCATTGTCGCACATGGATCTTGATGAGTTGCTTCACAATTTATGGCATAGTTGTATTTATATTAGATCAGCACAACGGAGTTTGGGTAAGGCCAAGGATTGTATTGGCAAGTTTGCCGATGTTATTCAGAGTATCTTTTAGCTTGCATCCAAGAGAGTTAAGGAGGTAGTACTTGCAATCATTTTGCAGCATAGACCTTTTAGAAGGTATTCATACTGGCCTCCACGATTAGTTTGGGATCCTAATGATGCAGCAGAGAATTGTTTAAGGACAAGTAATGTTTGGACTGGGAGGACTGTAACGTCGCAAATTTTTAAGGTGACAATTAATTAAATTGATTTTTATGAAGTTGTCAAAAGTTAAATGAAATATTCAATTGATGACTTAATATTAATTAATTTAATTAAATAATAATAAAATAATAAACTATTATTAAATGTCACTTTATTAATAAAGTTCTCCAAATATGATTAATGTTAAAGTCGATCAGGTCGGCCTAATATTCTAGATGCTTGGAGTTATTTATAAGGAGGTTGGATGGAGTAAGTAAGACATGCTTTGGGCTTGATAAAAGTTTAATGATTTCTGGAGACGAGAACCTTCAGGAGTTATACAAAAGGGTTGGACAAAAAACCTAGCTCTTCCTAAGGGGTGGATTCATGATGGAGTTTACATCTCTTCCAAATTTGTGGAGTCTCCATTAAAGACAAATTTGTAAGGTTTAGAGTTTGTTTAAGAAATAAAGATATTGGCATTTCTATTTGAGGAATCAAGTTATATTCTAAATAATATAGAATCTATGTGAGATTTATATATTTGGCGTGAGCTTTGACATTGCAAAAGGGTCAGTTAGAACCAAAAAATTATCTCTATAGCGTGGATATTTGAATGTGTGCTTTGACAATTGAGATGAGTGATGTATTTGTCTTGTGCGTGAGGTGCATGGGTGCAAGCTTTTTTGAGAAAAGGACAACATAAATTTGTTAATGATCCATATTATTTTTCGGGTGCTGCTAAGTACTGCAACTCCTATAACTTCTGGCAGAATACACTATGTTGGGTGTTGAATATTGGATTGAGCCCATTTGTCAGTGTGGAGCTTATGAATAGGTGACCGATTCATTGAAGGTGCATCGTGGGTTATTGTAATTGGCCAATATCAATATAAGAAGGGAAATCGAAGTATTCAAATTTCTTGGTTTGCTGAGGCTGATTAATAACTTTGGTTGCAAAAACTAGAGGCCACGAACGGGTTTCATTCACGTGGGTCTACAAATAAGGAGACAATTGTGAAGCATAGATTGGAGTTCGATAGTTGTCGCAATCCTTGGGTGAGAGATCTTGGTGACACATTTTGATAGTTGGATGCAACAATGGATGTTTATAGTACCACAACTATGGCATATTGTTTCATCCTAGGGTGTGGAGATTTGAACAGCTATAGATTTGGGCTAATTCCTACAGTTGATTCACTTTCAGAACATTGCCCCTGCACTTTATATGGTTGCTGAAATTCAACTTCCACTGCTGTTAGAAATTCTAAGAAAGCTACATCAATTGGATTAAGGAAAACAATATATTCAAGAACCTCATTCTTTAATTGTCGGATTGTTGTCCAAATATTGAAGACCTCTGGTGTGTATCTTGTGAATGCACTGATGTATCATTCTTTAATGTCAGCGAATTTCAATGCTAGACATCAATGTTATCTCTATTGGATGTTTCCAAGTTTGGGGCTTCAATACAATCTGCTAAGAAAGAAAGGTCAGCATACTATATTATTATTTGAGCTTTCTTTAATTTTCTGAAATATGCGCTCTGCCTCTCTTATTTAAACTGCATTATTTATTATTGCATTGGTTCCAATCAAACAAATAAGATATACCAATTTGAGAACACCCAGCATAGTAGTCTTGGTCACATGGAATAATCTGAAACAAGTGTAATTGAGTGAAATTGTAAGGATGTGTAGAGAAGGGATATTTCAAGTTGGGAGGTATTGGCCAAGTATCTCAATCCTAATCAAATTTTACAGAATTTATCAATCGTAGCAGCTTAATCGACGTTGTCTCGAGCAATGGAACGTTCATCTGGAACAACAAAAGGTTAGGATTCACTAACATTGCCGAAAGGTTGGATCAATATCTACTTTGTCCTAACTGGTTAAATCTCCCCTGCCTTCTTGTCAATCTCAATGTTTGATTATTTCCTAGTTGTATTGAGCCTCGCGTAAGATTAGCCACCACCAAAGTGCCAATTTTGTTTGTGAAAATGTGGTTTCAAAGTAGGGATCTCTTGGGGATTTTGGAGAATTTGTGGATAGAGCCGATGAACATTTATGGTTCCCTGATGTTAACTTTCTATAAAAGACTACAACACCTTTGAGTATGGAATAAGGCATGTTTCAAAGATATATTTCAAGAGAAGGATAAAAGTGGAACTGGAAGTCCTAGACCAATATGTTGCCCCTAATCTTTGACATGCAAAAATCAGAGATATCCCACCAAATTTTAACATTTTAAGGCCCTAGATACACTTTTTGAGGCGTATTTCCATCTCCTAGGCATTCATCAACATGGAAAAGGTCCTTGGTCTCCGTTTCGTCAAGTTTCATTGTCTAAAAGTCAACTCTTTCTTCAAATTTGGGTTTCTAGACTTCAATTGCAACTTTGCATTACTTGCATTACTTGCACTTGTAATTGCCCTCTTAAGATCTGACTTTGATTAAGTGTATTTTCTTTTTAATTTGGTTGCTTTTGGTTTAAGTGATATTCGGGTTTTTCGTTGCCCATTGCAAGTGAAATGAAAGCCCCTTTTATGTAATTTGGGTCTCTAGGGCCCGATTACATAAAGGGGTTTTAGTTTTAATATTGGACAAGTTACTTGCATACCGGGCCTTATAACCTGATATGCATATTTCAAGGCTTGCACTTTGACTTCAAAAGAAAAGTGAACTTGTAACGTGACGGGCCTTATAACCTGATATGCATATTTCAAGGCTTGCACTTTGACTTCAAAAGAAAAGTGAACTTGTAACGTGACCTTTCAAACCCAACCGAGCTAAACACTTAAAATGTATAACATGTTTTTACTTGTATTTCGGGTCGTGTATTCACATTTACAAGTCGAATCTTTAAACGCCTGTGATTTTTTTTGAATTTGCAACCATTTCTTCAGAACCTGAATATGGTGGGATACACATTAATGAGCATGTGTTTGCTTTATAATTATAGAGCATTACATGCTCTGACCTTTGCTGTTTATTTTAGTGGATCTTAAGAAGGGTCCTTTGTTGATAAGGTCATTCTCAAAGGCTCTTCATATTTAAAATATTTGTTTCTGTTTAGTTAGATGCTTATTCTTATATTTCTAATATTTTCTGTGGGCCAAGGTACCAACAATAAAATTTAATTGTTTGAATAGTATGTTGTCCTCGTACTTATGTCATGTATTTTAATTTAAATGTTTTACTTATATTTGTTGATATTGACCCAGCGATGCAAATGCTGTGAAAAATCAAAGTTGATGTTTTGTCTTCTAGAAGTTCCCATAGCTAACTTTTCCTTTCTACCAGCATGTTTGATGGCAAAGTTTCATGCACCTCAGCAATTTAGGTGTTAAAAAAAATTATTTGAACATAATTCTTCTTCTGTCTTGTTTTATTCTCAGAAATTTACTAAGATATATTTTAATATCCATAGCATGCCTTCAAATTCATAAATTTAGTTATTGTATACTTTCTAGATCTTGGACAAGTTCCATAATCAGAGTGTTGTTTACATGGAAACAGGTGATTGCGATTATTGGATCCAGCATACAGCCTTTTCACCTCACAGTTGTAATGGCGTATTCTTATAGGATTATAAGGATACAGATTCTGCTCTTTGTACTATTATTGTTAAATTTGTATTTGGATTAGTAAGAAAGAAAGATGATGCCAATTTATGAAGTGATTTTGATGTGTAGAATAGAACGAGGGACAAACTTGGACGAGAGGAGCAGATAGCATGGATTAAATATTTCATTGAGAGAGGTTTCTTTGGTATGACATAGTATCACTAACCATAATATATAATATTTGCATTATTGCATTTACATAAATATACCAGATAATTAATTTCAAGGATTTGGAAATCCAGAGAATGAACCAGTTTATAAACATTGTGGTTGTGTTACATAATCATAGCAACAAGCACTTTTTAAATACTTTCCATATTTATTTCCTTTTAGTTACAGAAGTGTTGTTTTCAGAAACATCGAGATTTATGTCTCTTGTTCAATATTCATAACCATCTATTAAAGGAAAATCTAATACCATAAACTTTTTCTTACAGTAGCTACAGCTAATAGCGGATGAGAATGTGGAACATCTTTAACTAGCAATAAATGAGTAACTGCCTCTAAGTAGTTTGAGATTTCTTTATATTTTACTTGAGTAATAATGTCTTATGTTTCTATGTTCTATCTAAATCTGCTTGAGGTTTTCCCTTCCTTGCTGTTGAAGCCATGAAGACTTCCTAGATTTGTTGTTGGTGTTAAAATTTAAGTTTGTACTTAAAAAGGCCTATTGAGGAGACTTATCCTCTTGCAGGCCCATTCCTTCTATGTCTATGTACTACTATGATAGATCAGGCATAGCATATAAACATTACAAGTTTTCATTGTAGGGGTCTTCCCTAGTTTGTCCCACTTTTTTTGTAGTTGTGTGTGTGTGTGTGTATATATATATCAAATCAATCCAAAAGGAAATACTTTATTAAATCTATTAACTAATAACAGTAATAACAATCAGATATAGAATGATTCTAATGCATTTTGATGCTCTCAGCAACAATATTCAGATTTAGCCTATGTTACCCTGAGTTTCTGGAATGGGGGGATGGGGAAATAGGTTTTCGGGATGGCTATATATATAAAAAAATAGGGGAAATTTAAAATATATAGGGAAATCTGAAATTCCAAATATATTCATATGATATAACATAATAGCAATCATCATAGCAACATAATAACATTGATAAATCTAAAATCAATGTCTCTTTGCAAAGGTAACAAATCTTTCACACTTGATCATGTGCGGGCGTCAACTTACAAAATGACCTAGTACAAGTGAGGCAAATAACCCACTTATCCACTTTCTACAATGAAAAATGCAATATTAGGCCTCTTGGGTACACAACCAGCCTAAAACAACAATGTTCAGTCCCTAAAAGCTAAGATCACATTCGTTAGCTCTCTAATGCACTTGTCAATTTTGGTTTATTGATTATAACCTGCTTGTTCACTTGGAAGGTATAAATTATCTTGGAATTCACTTAATTTTTCTTCTCCTCGCCTCTTGGTCATTTACAGCAGACAAAACAAACTCGTAAAGCTCACCAAAAGTCAGAAAGGGAAATTTGAAATGTTTCTGGGCATTGTACAATGTAAACAGTTTCTTGACATGTGGAGAAACCACTGGTTCATGCAATGATGATCCATAGAAAGAATGAAGTGGGTGTTAGATTGGAGATGGTTGATATCTCGTCTCCATCGATTTTATGATTTTTTGTGTCTAACAGGGCAATGAATTTTTTGATCCTTGAAATGTGCGAGGATTAATATTATAAAAATGACTTGCTTTATGGCTGCTGTCGCTGGAAACGGCTGTCCGTCCCTGGGACGGTAGGGGGACAGCTTGGCCATCCCCAACCATTTGGGTGATGGTCAACGGTTTATGTAACAATAGTTGATCGTTTCTGGGACGGTTTCCATTTTTTTTGCATGACTGGGGATGGCTTGGAAATGTTTCCTGTCGTCCCCAAGTCACTGAAATAGCTCCGTTTCCGGTACTTGGGCATTTAGAATGGAAACACGTTTTCGGGTAACATTGGATTTAGCTTATATTTCAGTACTGAAAGATGATGCCAATACAACGTATCTATGAATGCTCTGTTAATAATACATGCACAGTGCGTATTAATACTCAAACGATGATAACAATGAGGTTGCCTACCAATATTGCTGCTTAGTTTCAGACCTGTTTTGACTCCCAATAGGCATGTATAGAACATGTGGAATAGCTAGAGTCCAGTACAACACCCTTTTTGCCCTTCCTTAACCTGTACGACTTTGTCTCAAATGTTTCCAGACTTCTGCAGTGTAATGTTGATGTGTTGCAGACTGTAATGGCCCTATTTGACTGTGTTTCAGACTTGTACAACCTTTGCAAATTCTTCTCAATTGATGCAGTTCAATCCTAGCCTATCTCAGACTTGTTTGACATGTATTAACTCTCCCAACCCCTGCAAAATATCTCTAGCAACAACAGTTCGATCACAGTAGATAATCATAAACACAATACCTTTCGAACCCTTTCTTAGCAACTGAATATTGGCAATGAAGTAATAAATATCTCAAGCAATAGGATTTACCTTGCAAAACTCCCAGCAATCCTCCTGGCTGTATCTTTCAATAGTGAAGAGAATGACATTTATGACGAATTTGTCCTCACAAACCCTTGAAGAAGAATTTCTCCAATATTTCATAAATTTTGTATTCAATTCGGCATGCTGAAAGAGAGCTCTTCAATCTCTTTTATAACGCTCTCATAAGATCCCATTAAATCATCTTGCCAATGTGGGATAAACAAATTCCTTTTTTGCCTTTGCCTATTTTTTTTGGGATTTTGCTTTTTTCCCCCTATTTTCTCGCAATTGCCTTTTCCCCCTATTTTATTGCGATTGTTTTTTCTTTAATATTTCCCATGCCATTGAAAATAATTTCCCTTCAACTTAAGTCCCCAAACATTTTATGTCTCCAATGTATTATTAAATAAAGGGATTTTAAATATTTCCCACTTAACTATAGACTAGCATTAATAAAGTTAAATAATTATATTTAACTTCATAAAGAAACTTTATTAATGCATAATAAATCATATCAATGATACTTAAATCCTTTTGTCGATATTAAATATTTACCATTGACATGACATTCTAATGTCCCCTTTCCCCTTTCTAGCACAAGTTGTATGAGTTTATCATTAGCCTATTTTTCCATGGTCCTGTAGGTTAACCATGACATTTAAGGGACTTTGAGGCCATTTGGCTTAGGCAGTTTTCGTTGTAGGTCAATCTGAGGTGTTTGTATGCAGTTTTGGCACACTATTTATAGTAAGTCTTTTTGAGCATGATTGGGATCTTCAGTGACAGTGTCATGTCGATGGTAAATGATAAATATCGATAGAAGAATTTTAATATCATTGATATGATTTATTAATGCATTAATAAAGTTGGTTTATAAAGTGTTAAAAAATTAGGCAAGAGCCTATAGCACAACGGTAAGTTGTGAGCCTCTCACTTGGGAGGTCTTGGGTTCGAGTCTATTCGAGCTTAACGCATAATAATAATTAATCTCAACAAATAATAATAATAAAAATCTAGGCTTCGGCCCATTACCTATAAAAAAAAAGTTGGTTTATAAAGTTAAATATAATTATTTAACTTTATTAATGAGAGACTATAGTTTAGTGGGAAAATTTAAAGTTGCTTTATTTAATAACACATTGGAGACATAAAATGTTTGGGGACTTAAGTTAAAGGGAGAATTATTTTAAACAACATGGGGAAATATTAAAGGAAAAAAGCAATTTTGATAAAATAGGGAGAAAAAAGTAATCATGAGAAAATAGGGGAAAAAGCAAAATCCCGAAAAAATCAAGTCGACGGTCCCATATGAGATCCTCTTGACGGAGGCTGGTATGTTTCCGATTGAAGCCTCAACAATTATTTGCTTGCTATGCTACTTAAAAAAGTGGGTAATATGGATATGCATCGTTGGCCTAGGATGGTAGTGGCGGAGGAGTTAGAACGGAGGAAAAAGACGTGGAAGAAACAAAATAGCAAGTGGTTAAACAAATGGAACATAAACCCCCAAGAGTGCCCAAACACTAATATAGAGATAAAAAAGTGGGTGTTAGAGAAATTCAAAACTGCCATGTGGACAAAACAGAAAGGTACAAAAAAAGCTTACTATGTCAAAGAATTTAACCCTAAGTGGGACCATGGGGATAAAGAATATTTAGGTTCCACAATTAAAAGCAAGGCAAAAATTCTGATGGCTCAATTGAGGACCAACTCTCATCATTTACAATGCGAAATTGGTAGATGGAAAGTTCCCAAAGAGATGTGGGAAGAAAGAACATGTAATTTTTGTAGCAGAGGGGTGGTTGAAACGGAGTGGCATTGATTTTATCAAGGAATGTGTAGCTTATGAGGATATTTGCAGTCATTATGAAGACAACTTACAGGTGAACAGTTTGAATGAACTTTTTGAAGAGTCAAACTTACACAAGACGGCTACTTTCCTAACAAGGATCTACAATAAAAGGGTCTACTTGGAGAAACTTCAACAAACAGATTAATTGGTTCTATCTTGGTCCCTTAGACCGTTGGTCTTGTGGACGTTATTAAAATTCCTTCATTCATTCATTTATCCCACATTGGCAAGGTGAGTGAATGAGTTCTTATGAGTGCGTTATAAAAGAGATTCAAGAGCTCTCTTTTAGGCATGCTGGATTGAATAAGAAATTTATGAAATCAATTGGGGAGTTCATCTTCAAGGGTTTGTGAGGATGAAATCTGTAATGTTCCCTTTTCTAACCCATTAATTCATGATGTGTCATTAGCCCTATTTGCCTTGGTCCCATGGGCTAACTAGGACTTTACAGGGATCAGAGTGAGATTTGGCCTAGGCAATTCCAGTTCCAGGCCAATTATAGTTGATTCAATAGGGTTTCCAGATACTTATTATTTTGAGTAAGTTAGCAGGGTTCAGTATTTTTGACATGTCAATTTTGGACTTGGAGTGTCTCCCTAAAATCTTTCTAACGAGCTATCACACATGGTTTTCTGAGTCTGATTGGTTATTTATTTTAATGCCTGAAGATTAAATATTTTATTAATAAAGTGACCATTAAATTAAAGTACATATTAATATGTCACTTTATTATTAAAAGACAATTTTCTTCTCTTAAGTGGGAAAGGATATTTCTAAAAGGTAATTAATGATGAAGAGACAGGTAGGGGAAAACGAAGTCACAGGGCTATTTCTTAAAAGAACAAAGAGATGCTCATTTGATTATGCTTGGATATGTTTTGATTTCTGGTTTTCGATTGGAGAATTTGGAAGCTTCAAGTTTCAGCCAGTTTGAGGACGGAAACCCTTGAGCTTGAAGGCAGTGGACGAAAATCCATTGTCTACTGGAGATATCACACGGGTATCTCAGTTGTGCTTAAATCTTTATTTCCTATTATCCAATCCTACAGTAGTTTTCTGTGTTTATGATTGGATCTTGTTATTGTACCGCTGAAGATTGAAATGCAATAATATTTCTGAGACTATTTATATCTGGTTATTTTCTCTGGTATTTTGCTAGTTAATCTGAAATATATTGCATGAAATTATCTGTTTACATTTCTAAGATAACTTTTGAGGTATTTGGGGAAAAATATCCATTGGGGATATTACAGTGGTATCAGAGCTAGTTTTCCTGCCAGCCTATAGGGTTTGATGAGTAAGAGGAATTAAGAGGCCGACTCCATTGAAAGACATTATTAAGATTTTGGGCTATTAGGGAGTTCGTGGACAAGAGACCCTACAAAAGACAAGTTTCAAGTTGTCTGAGCAAAATTACAGAGCCATCCATATTGTGCTGGCAAAAATTAATATTAATTGCCATGAATTCTCAAGGAGTGCAGTTATGGTTTCAAGATTGTAATCATTCTGGTGTGTTACCGTGGCTGTGAGATTTGTTATAATAGCTAGGTGTGGAAGCAAATAGCAGTGGGTCCCAATAAAAGTCTTGTCTTGCGATTAATATTTTAAAGTTTTGATTACTTCATAATTCTGGAACCGGATGTATTTTGAGTATGGGGCCCGATTTATAATTGAAGCAAGACTTTATGAAAGGATATATTTGGGCAATTAAATATTTAAGATTACGAATATAATTTCCACGGTGATTTAATGAACTTCTCATTCGTAAGTGTGGAAATAATATCCCAACGAGAAATAATATCAGTGCCGTGATTTCAAATAACCTGTGAGAAATTTCATTCTGCTTTGAGCCGTTTAAGTGTTGTCGAGTTTGGAGTAGTGTCAACTCTGGGAAGAGCTATACCATTTCTTTTCCCTCTATACGGCTATAACAAAATAGAGGTTTTGGTTTCTTTCTTGAAGATTTTGGTGTCAAAACTACGAAGCATCGCAGGAGCTTGTATTTTTGCTCAATATGAGGACCTCCGTTTGATGAGATGTGAAGTTGGAATGCAATCATGAAGGATGGAAGACTATTGGTTATAACTCAACGTTTTCATATTTGGAAGAAATACGGGTTGGACAATAAGGGATTCTTCAGTCGGAGTGATCATACAACTGTTATCTGTCATCTCGGGATGTGAAATAATCCTTTAGCTGTTACAAAGGCTTCTTTCTAAGAGTTCTGCTGCACACAACGAAAATGTTTGGAAGCAAAATTTTCAGAAGCAACATTTAGTGTAATGTTCCTTGTCCAATCTTATGGTGTTTGGGACCGATTTCTTTAAATTCAATTGCAAAAGACTTCTTTCTATCTAAAACTTGTACCTATTATTTTAATTGGCCACAAATGAGTTTGAGTAGTACGCTTATTA
>MU224545.1:2042899-2076705 GCA_018584345.1 Thuja plicata
GACTGTAACAGTTCTCCTTTATTAGATGTTGCTTTACTCTTCGATGAATGAGCCAAGAATATCTCTTGATCATGCTCTGACACTCACCAAGAATGTCTAAATTAAGTTGACATTCACCAAGAATGTCTTGACACTCACCAAGAATGTCGTTAATTAAGATTTTGACACTCACCAAGAATGTCACTTGATCAAGCTTTGACACTCACCAAGAATGTCCTTGATCAAGCCTTGACGCTCACCAAGAACGTCTAAATCAAGATTTGACACTCACCAAGAATGTCTCTTGATCAAGCTCTGACACTCACTAAGAATGTCCTTGATCAAGCATTGACGCTCACCAAGAACGTCTAAATTAAGTTTTGACACTCACCAAGAATGTCTCTTGATCAAGATCTGACACTCACCAAGAATGTCCTTAATCAAGCCTCGACGTTCACCAAGAACGTCTAAATCAAATTTTGACACTCACCAAGAATGTCTCTTGATCAAGCTTTGACACTCACCAAGAATGTCCTTGATCAAGCGTTGACGCTTACCAAGAACGTCTTAATTAAGTTTTGACACTCACCAAGAATGTCTCGACACTCACCAAGAATGTCGTTAATCAAGATTTTGACACTCACCAAGAATGTCCTTATTTAATTAAATGTTTATTAACAATAAATCAAGTTTACATAGATATATTAATCACTATTTTTGCAGAACGTTTTGTCCTATTTAGGGTTGAACCTCCTCAAATCTCCATTGGGTTTCTACTCCTTTTTCTGCTTGGGTGTTATTGAGATCTCCTTGATCATACCTTGCTCGCTTATGTGGTGTTTCTTCACCTTGTGTTGCTTCAATTCTATGGACTTGGCTCCTTTTTCCACACTTGTGCCCACGTTCCCATGGCTCTTTGCACCTAAAACAAATACCTTTCTTCATTATTTCATCTCTCCCTTCCCATTGATGCCCTACATTCCACTGCTCTTTGCATACATAACATTTTCGTCCCTTATCATCCTTCTTTGAATCTTCATACCTATGTTCTGTCTTGGATGGAAAATTCTTAGGTCTTTCTCTTGAAGAACTTGATTCGACCTTCTTAGCCTTTTGTATTTCTTCTGCCAAGGTTTGAGGCTCCAGGGGGTTGACTATACTTTTAATTGAGTCCTTAAGTCCTTCAACGAATAGATAGGTGAGTCTTCTTTGGGATAGATCAAGAACTATGACAGAAAGTTTTTGAAATTCATTAGCAAATTCCTCCATTGTTCCATGTTGCTTGAGATGTGTAAGTTCCTTGAAATACCATTCTGGATCTTGCTGGTCAAACCTGTTGATGAGTTTGTGAGAGAATTCTTGGTAAGAGGTTATATTTTGATGGCATAGGGAGAGAAGCCCATTGTGCCACCATTCATGTGCTATCCCTTCTAAATGGAGTACAACGAATTGGAGCGCATCCTCTTCGGTCATCGGACTGAGGGTAAAGTAGGTGTTTAATTTTTGCAACCAACCCTGGGCTGTAATTTTCCTTGACCCGTCAAAATTTGGAAGTATCACCTTGTTTACCTTGTGTTTGAGATCTTTATTCGCATATTTTCTTGTTCTCTTAGGTGTCTCATGTTTTTGGCCTTCGCAAAATTCTGCAAATGTTATAAGCTCCCTTACCTCTGGTTCAAGGCTTGCATAGGCTCTGGCGTTATCTACAACACTATTTGTAGGTTGTCCTATTCCTTCTTCTTCCCTTAGCGGTTCTTCTGTCAGTAAGAAAGGTGGTTTGGGAACTCTTGAAGTTGATGGCTCATTATTTTCTGAATGGTTAGAACCCACATCCTTCCCATTGGTAGAATTGTTCTTCAGGTTGTTGATTGAGTTCCCATGTTTTGTAGGGTTTGTAAGAGTGCTTGATTAGTTTGATTAGCTTGATCCATAAAACTTCTTAGTTCGTTTGTCAATTGTTCAGCCATATCTTTCTTGCCTTTCTTTCTTTTATATGTTATCATAAACTATCTTCCACAGGATGGCAGGATGATGCTCTTGGGTGTTAGTTTCCGGAGACTCTTTTCATGCTACCTCTTGTACGAAATATTTCACAAACTACCAAGAAGCACAGTTTGGAAAGTGTTTCTAGGAGACAATAAAGCATGTGAGATAATTGGAAAAGGTGATGTTGTCTTATAGCTGGAAGGAGGAAGTAAATGGTTGTTGAAAGATGTTCACCATGTTCCCAAATTAAAGCAAAATTTGATTTGAGTCATCTTTACACACAAGGGTGCCATACTTTCTTCTTTGTGGATGTTTGGAAAGTAACAAAAGGCTTCATGGTTATTGCCAAGGGCAATAAAGTTGGTAGTTTGTATGTTTTGGAGAGTCCTATTGAAGTGGGAGCTGCTATGACTGTTGTGGCATCAAAGGCTAGGCCACATGAGTAAGAAAGGACTTAAGGTTATGCTCAAACGAGAACAACTACCGGGTCTACAATCAGTTAATTTGGAGTTTTGCGAACATTGCCTTTATGGCAAACAACGACAGATTAGCTTCTTGAAGGATGGACTTGACAAGAAGACAACACCATTGGAACTAGTGCATTCGGATGTCTTTGGCTCTACAGAGGTAACCTCTTTAGGAGGTGCAAACTACTTTGTTACTTTCCTTGATGATTGTACAAGAAAAGTTTGGATTTTTATACTTTCTAGAAAATCTGAAGTGTTTTCAAAATTTAAAGTCTTTAAAGCACTTGTTGAAAAACAAAGCGGAAACAAAATCAAATGCTTAAAAACAGATAATGGAGGAGAGTTTTGTTCCTCGGAGTTTGATAGTTTTTGTGCAGATAATGGTATTTGAAGGGTTAAAGTTGTTCCCTTTACCCCTCAAGAAAATGGGACAACAGAAAGGCTCAATAGGACAATTCTTGAGAAAGCTCGATGTATGCTTTCTGATGATGGTTTAGGAAAAGAATTATGGGCTGAGGCATGTGATACAACAGTGTATTTAATCAACCAGAGTCCTTCATCTTGCTTGGATTTCAGCATTCCGGAGGAGGAATGGTTGGGAAGAAGAGTTTCATATTCACACCTTCGGGTTTTGGATGTCAAGCTTTTGTACATGTTCCTAAGGAGAAGAGGACCAAACTGGATCCCAAATCACAACAAGTTGTTGGGTATGGAGAGGATCAGTTTGGATTCAGATTGTGGAGTTTAGCTGAAGAAAGAATCATTCGAAGTAGAGATGTGGTTTTTAATGAAACAATGTTTCCTGGTTTGAAGGATCAAGAATGACATGTCAAGGAATATATACCTTTAACATATATTCTTAATAATGGTAATGGTTCTTTCGAAGGACATACAACTACAATTCCTCATGCTATGTCTTCTTCTTCACCCACCTTTGTTTTAGCTCCCGCTCTTGTCTCATCACCATCTTCTTTTACCTCTGCATCTTCAAGTGAAAATAATTTCACTGGTATTCATCATAGCCAAATCGGTCAACATTTTGGTAATGTATTGCAAAGAGATAGCACTTTGCAATGTCTTAGCACTCTCCCACGGGCTCTTTGCAAGGGTTTGCTCGTGCTTGTGATGTGGACTACACATTTCCAGCCCTTGGTGGTAATACATCATATGTTTTGCTCCCTGAGTCAAACATTGATGTGGACTACACACCCACACATCACCGTATACATCATATTGCTCAAAAAGATTGTCAAGAACAAAGCCACAATGGTCAAGACACCGTATGCATCCAAAACATCATGCTTGGAGACAGGGTACCTATGCGGTCTACAGAGATCAATTCATAGAGGACACCTACGCGCTTTTTGACTGACTCAAACCGTGCTTTGGGATCTTTATTTGGTTTCTCATACGTAGGTAAAGATTGTTACCATGCGGAGTGATGCAGAGGGATTTAGAAACGTGAAATAACACAATTCATTCATTGATTTCAATGATCAAACACAATGGAACACACGGAGACATCCTTGGGCAAAGACTTCAAAACAAGGTTGGGAACCCAACAAAGCAACTTGGGCCAAACATGACAACAGACCCCTTCAAGACTAAGCACATGAATCTTATGATGTTTATGACCTCCAATGATCCCAAATGACTCAAAAACAACCTTGGCACAAACCCATTACTCTATCAGATACCATCTGCTTCAATGAGGCTATTAGGCCTTGTAGCCCTAACCAGTGGGTTATTCAATTATAACTCCCTGATCCTTGAGCTTTAGTCCAATCAAAGACCATTTACAGATACCCTTTTGGGGTACTCAAAACATATGTAAGACTTGACATGAGGTCTTTTAAAACAGGTTCTTCAAATTTTGATTGATCAAACAATTTAGAGGGTTGATTAGGTCTCCATTAAAAAGGAAGTGTCCTTCTAATGCTTCACCCAACCCAACCACCACTTGAATCATGTCACATTCACCTTCAAACTGCAGGATCCACCTTCAAACAATGTCAAAACCTCTCAAATTTCTCATTGTTATACCCTTTGCACACAAAACCCTCATTCTCGGTCTGTCAGATGGAGATGCTAGACCTTAAAGATCAATTTTTCTCATTGTCACCAACTTAGTTTTCTCTGAAACCACCCAAATCCTAAGGATAACCCAAGACCCTAACATTTCACCTAGATTTAGAGTTTTCTAACAGTGAAATGTTGAGTTATGGACATTTTTGTCTCCAAACCCTAGTTAATGAGGGTTTCAGACCTCTTCTCAGAAAAACACTTGTAACTCTGCCAAAAATCAATGGATTGAACTCAGACCAAGTGCAAATGAAAGCTTATTCATCAACCTCTCTAATAATGCAAGTTGCATACCATGATGATACCGTAGACGTCCGTACAAATTCTCTGTTATTGGAAAAACGTAGGGAAAATCGGAAAACAGAGCAAAATTCTATGGATGTGCCTTCAAAAAAAATTCAAAAAACATAGCCTCGTTCAGAAAGAGGCATATATAGACCAATTACAACCATCCCAACCAGTTCCAATTGTTTTTTGAATCAATTGACCATTGGGGCAAAAAGTTGCACAGTTTGCAACAAAAGTTGCACAAGTTGCTCATGCAACTTTTGCAATTTTTGCAATTTTTTCAATCTTCCTACTCAACCATTTCAAATACCTCTAAAACATTACCAACATGCCATAAATGGCTTACAAACATGAATTTTCTCAATTGCACTTCATTTTGACTCCTATGGAGGATTTGACCATCTTTGACCCTTGGTTAGAAGTGATCAATTGGCATAATTGCCTTACAAACTGACTTATAACAATAAAACCTGGTCCTTAGGACCTTATTACATCCACAAGGAACATAAAAGCATAATGTCAAAAGACAAGTCTTCATTAGGCCCCTTGGACGCATAGGTGCTCTTGCACCATGCACCTGAGGAGAGAAGAATCTTAAGTCCCTCTTGAGATGAGTTCTTCAACAAAGGTTCCATGTTGTTTGATGTCATTCTCAGTCATCCAAGTAGCATCTTCTTCAGAAAAATCTTGCCATTTGATCATGTACTCCTTATATGCCTTCTTCTTGGTTCTCTTCACCTCCTTTGTGTCTAGGATGCATTCAAGCTTCATGGGTTGGCTAGGGGGCAACTCCTTGACCCAATCTTCATCCTCATCTGCTGCCACACCTGTATCAGTACCTACAACCAAAGAATCTTTGAAAGGATACAAATCAGAGACATTAAAGATTGGAGATATGGCTTCCCCAAGAGGCAACTCAATCTCATAGGCATTTTGCCCAAATTTATGGACCACCCTGCAAGGTCCTATCTTCTTCATCATAAGTTTGGTGTATTTTCCTTTTGGGAGCCTCTCTTTCTTGAGGTGTGCAAGCACCAAATCACCCACCTTAAACTGAACATCTCTCTTCTTCAAATGCACCCTCTCCTTGTATTTTTCAACATTTTTTTGAAGGATGTCCCTTACTTGCTGATGAATGTCCTTCATGGCCATAGCAAAGTCCTCTCCTTGAGTACTCCTTGTCCATTCCATATAGATCTCTCAGCTCATAGATATCCTTAGGGCACATCCCATAAACTACTTCAAAAGGACTCTTTCTAGTACTCCTATTCATGGAGTCATTATGTGCATACTCTGCCTAAGGTATAATCAGATCCCAAGCCTGCACATGCTCTTGAGTAAGACATCTTAATAGGTTTCCCAATGACCTATTAACCACTTCTGTTTGTCCATCCGTTTGTGGATGGCATGCAGAGCAAGTTAGTGCCAAGCTTTTTCCACAAGGTTCTCTAGAAATGTCCTATTAACTTGGAATCCCTATCTGAGACTATACTTAAAGGCAAACCATGTATCCTTACAATTTATTTGAAAAACAAACCTACAATGTGAGAAGCATCATTGGTACACTTACATGGAAGGAAATGAGCCATCTTGCTAAATCTGTCCACTACCACAAACACGCTATCAAAGCCCCTTGGTGTTCTAGGAAGCCCGAACACAAAATCCATGCTTATACTCTCCCAAGGCCTATTGGGAATTAGAAGGGGTTGATAAAGACCTGCATTTGGTGAGGTTCCTTTTGCCCTTTGACATATAGTGCACCCTTCAACAAATTTTCTCATGTCCACTTGCATTCTTGGCCTATAATAAAATCTCCTAACCTGATATAGTGTTTTATCAAGGCCAAAATGACCCCCAAGGCTCCCACTATGCTTTTCCTTTATTAAATTCTCCCTCATTGAACACTTAGGTATACATAAGTGACCCCCCTTGAAAAGCAATCCATTCTGCAATATAAAATCAGAGTATTCACTGTGAAAAGTATCCAAAAACTTATTACAAACCTTGTAGATCTCCTTGAAATCTGCATCTTCTTGGTACATATCCTTAAGTGCATCAACTCCCATGCTTTGTAGTTGTATTTCCTGAACCACATGTGACCTCCTACTAAGAGCATCTGCCACTTTATTGGCTTGGCCCTTTTTCTTTATAGTGAAGGTATAGGCTTGTAGGTACTCAATCCACTTCATGTGCCTATGTTTGAGTTTTTCCTGTCCATTCAAGAAACTTAGAGCATGGTTAGCAGTAAAGACAACAAATTCCTTGGGTAACAAATAGTGCCTCCATTTTTTAAGAGCCTGGACCATAACATGCAATTCTAAATCATATGAAGAGTACTTCCTTTTTGCCTCATTAAGCTTCTCACTAAAAAATGCAATTGGTCTGCCCTCTTGACTTAAAACAACCACTATTGCTTGATTGCTAGCATCACATTCCATGGTAAAAATTTTGTTAAAATCAGGGAGAACAAGTATAGGTTGCTGGGCTACCCTTTTCTTCAAGTACTCAAACCCCTTATCAGCTTCATTGGTCCAAGAAAACTTACGCTTGTTACCTCTTTTGATTGTATCTATGATAGGAGCACATATGTGGCTGAAGTTTCTTATGAATTTCTAGTAGAAACTTGCAAGTCCATGAAAACTCCTCACATCTCCAACTGACATTGGAGTTGGCCAACTGAGAATAGCATCCACTTTTGAAGGATCCATCTTCAAACTCCCTTTAGAGATGATAAAACCGAGATACACCAATTCCTCCTTCATGAAGTCACACTTTTCCAAGTTTATTATCAGCTTCTCCTCATGTAACCTTCTTAGAACCATGTCAAGGTGCTTCAGATGTTCCTCCTTGGAACTGCTAAACACAAGAATATCATCTAAATAAACCACAACAAACTTTCCAATAAATGCCTTCAATACCTCATTCATTAGGCGCATAAAGGTGCTAGGTGCATTGGACAACCCAAAGGGAATCACCAACCACTCATAGAGGCCTTCATTAGTCTTAAAGGCTATCTTCCACTCATACCCCTCTCTGATCCTTATCTAATGGTACCTGCTGCAAGTCTATCTTTGAAAAATAACATGCACCTCCTAGGCAATCCATAAGATCCTCCATTCTTGGCATAGGAAACCTATATTTGATGGTCGTAGCGCTATTTTCAAGGTCAAATTGATATTGAGGTATCTTAAAGGTACTTTAGATTATGTTTTGTGTCTTGGGGGGAATAATGTACAGTTACAAGGTTTTACTGATTCTGATTTAGCTGGAGATTTAGACAAACACAAATCTACTACTGGTTCTGCTTTTATATTTGCTAAAGCTTCCATTAGTTGGGTTTCGAGGTTGCAAAGTTTGGTTGCTCTTTCTTCTGCCGAAGCTGAATACATGGCTCTTTCTGAAGGTGCCAGGGTAATGATTTGATTACAATGGTTGTTTAACAATTTGAGGTGTCAACAAAGTGATTGTATTCTGTTTTGTGATAGTCGCAGTGCTATTTTCATGGCTAACAATCATTCATCTCAGCGTCTCTCTAAGCATATTGATATACTCTTTCATTTCATTCGCCATATGGTTGAAGAAGGCAAGTTGCAGGTTGTAAAATTGATACAAAGGTCAATCCGGTTGATGTCTTAACTAAGGTTGTTTCCACAGAGAAGTTTGACTTCTATAGGGCTTCTCTTGGTCTGGTTAAGATGTGACAATAAGATTTGAGTGGAGGAATTTATTCCGAGTAACGTTTTGTTGGATTTCAAGTGGGAGATTTGTTAATGTCTGAATCCCAACCATTTTTCCCTCCAACAGTGGGTTGTTGACCTTCTAGTTGAAGGTTTATTTTGTATAAAGCTTTTTCAATCAGCTTACTGATATTCGTCGTATAGTACTGCTCAATAACAGAGTTATTATTAAAAGATTCCGCTGCTCTTCAAAGTGGTTGTAGGCTATTTGCTGAACCACTATAAATCATTGTGTTCTTTTCTTTCGTGGTTTCGATTGTTGTATTTTTCCTATCTACTGTTTTCATTTTTCTTTTCGAATCCTCTTCAATACCAGATGTATATATTATTTGTTGATTGAATTTACCAAAGGCTGACGTTGGTTCAAGTCTACTACTCTTGTTTCATGTTTTTTTTCCCTTCTCATTGTTGTTGTCTTCCTTTAATAACTCGTGGGAAAGGAGAGTAACGACCCTTCTTAAGGGTTGTGACTTGGTTTTAGTTGCAACTCTTAAGTTTGGTCATTACTTAGTTATAATATCATTTGATATATTTATATTATATTATATACATTTGATATTATTATTTATAAATATATATATATATATAGTATAATTTTATATATTAGTAATATTTACATTTGGTATTATTAATATATTATTTTGTTTATGTTTTGCTATTTATATTATTATATTTAATAAATGTTTGGTATATATTATAATATATGTTTTATTAATATATATTATATTTCAGCTTTATATTATATAAATGATTCTATTTGATTTATTATCATTTAATATGTTATATTATTATTTAATATATTTATATATTATAATAATGATAATATTTAATATAATATATAGATTATATTATATTATAATAATATTTGATATATTATCATTTAAACTATTTATGTTTTTTATATTTTAATTATTAGTTATTATTGAATCTTTCATGGTAATGCTTTAATTGATTTTCTTTATTTGTCATTTTTGCGATTGTGTCTCTTAGAGACTTCACCAAATAGATGAGGATATCACCAATAGGGCTTCAAACGAGGGACATGACAGCTTACTGCGAAAAATGTCAACATTTGGTGGAACAAAGCTATTTGGAAACTACTAGCTCAAAACATTTTCATCCCAAACCCATAAGGGATTTCCGTTGTAGCGCAGGCATTCAAGGGTTACAAGGCCATGTGAGCAGCTCAACAACAACAATACAAAACCAGATTTGGCCAATCAAGATCAACAACAAGCATCTTGAAAGCCCTGACTCTTCATTTCTCCATATTGTTTCTTGTAATCGTTTTGTAATAATATTTTGAAGAAGTTTTGTTTAACTGATTCTATTTTGGAAAAGGAATCAGTTACGAAAGAACTGCAGACAGTTACTCTAGGCGCAGTTATAAATATGCAATCTATAGACAGGAAAAGGGTCGTCCGAATTTTTATAGCAGTGACATTGTAATGTAAAAGGCTATTGAATCTGAAGATGAACAAAAATCTTTCTGGAGGAATTACTTGAGATTTTCTTTGACTATATGCAATGAAATCAAGATGATACTTGCATTTAGCATAAGTCTGTGAACTTAAGTTTTGGAAATTGCTTTCTTTCTGAAGTTGAAATCTATGTACACATTTTCCTGACATCTTAGAAATTTGGCCCAGTCTTAACTTCTTAGTCTTGTTTCCATTATCGACTTAATTTGTGCATTAAAAGTCAGTTTTAGTTACTGTTTTGGAAAAAGATTAAAGGATCTATGCATCTAAAGGTGTATCTCCTTAAAAGTTATAGTTGTTTCTTAAGTAAGATTTTCCGCATCTATTTCATAGTGATGAGTGGATGTTAGTTGCCTTTCTACTTTCTGGTCAAAAGTATACCCATTTCGAATTTCATGAAATTAAAAACATTTGACAAAGAGAGCTGCACTTTTACTAAAATTCTGAGGGGAACTAACCAATATTTCACCCAACTGTTATTAACTATTTGTCTTTATTATTCTGGGCTTCAAAGAGTCATTTTAGTTTAAAACTCAAGGGGACAAGTCTCTTAACTAACAATAGGCACATGGAAAAAGTAAGGATCAATCAGTCTCTAGGAATGTGTGCATATAAAATTAGGTTAGATTCAAGTAATTTACCAATGCTTGTACATAAACTTTTCCACTTGTATATTGGTAATTGCAGGAATGACCACTTACAACGAGCCCAAAATAATTGGGAAAGGGTAGGGTATGCAATGTTCACCATTACTTATGTATAAGATTATTCTGCCATGTGTTAAACTTGCTGCTCGTGGTAAAGGTTTGGTTTCTCATTCACATGGAGGCAAACATACACTATTATTGGTATTAATGGTAACAATATGCACTCAAAATTGCAAAGGAGTCTTCTAAGTCATAACCTGTGAACATTCTACTCAAACTTTAGTTGTCATAATTGTCTCTTGTATCGTAGTCAAACTCGGAGTTACTTTTATGTATATAAAATTCACATATCCCTCTTGTTTTCACATGTTAGATTTTGAATATGAGGAAAAAAAATGTGTTTAAAATTTTGAATCCATCCATGTCAGTTTTTGGTGTTAGGGACATAACGCGACCATAAACAAAAATTCTTGCAATAGCATAAACATTTGTCAACTCTTTCCTATATGACTGAAAAAAGACAAGATAGGCTTGTAGACAATGATGCAACTATTGTGATGAATAGATCATGATTCAGTTTCTTTTTGTGGAGTATTATGGTCAACTTCTCTAGAAAATTGTCCCCTAGGATGGTGTATTTGAACCGTTTCCTGTATGATTTGCACAGTTCCTAATGAAAGAGAAAGAAACAAGATATGTTAGTAAACAATGAATCACTTTTTTCAATGTATAGATCATGATAGAGATCTTTTAGCTGCATTGTGGTTAACTTCATTGGAAAATTATTGATGGGAAGTGAATAGGATGGTGAAATATGTGCTTGCGTTGTTGGCAATGGGGTGACTTGCAGTGAATTGCAGGTATTAACATGAACATGATTTTCTTTGTTCAGTTTTAGATACACAAGTATTATTGGTCCTTAAAAACAAGCTCTCCTCCTTGGTCATAGCATCAAAGGGACATGCTGGCGTACCTGTTAGACCTTCTTCAAGTTTAGAGTGTTGCTTAAGGTGCAAAGTGCCTACCATGTTGGATTCACAATCCTTTCATTGCAATCTTTTCTTGCGTCATTTAGATATAAGGTGGCTGGTTCTTCATAGATCATTGGCTCTTTTAAATTTTAACTTTTAAATCAACATTTACAGAATTTTTTTCTGTTAGAGTTGAGCAATCACATCACGTATTGTTATGACCTTGGCGAAGAAAACCAATGAATAAATTATCATAAGTTGGTTGCAGTGAAGAGCTGACCATGAAATCAATCATAGATACACATTCCATTCAACTTATGTAAAATGTCCAAATCCTTGAACCATCTATAATGAGGCTATAATGTTGGATTTTTTTAATTTATGCCCTGCATCCGCAGGTAGAATGCTGCCTCCTTTCATTATTAAATTCTCACAACTCTAGATGCTCTTATTGCTTTTAGCTATTACTAAACTAGATTAAAATATTGCATGTTATTCTTTATTTTTCTTTGCCTTTGGAATTTTATTTGGAACTGATTCTTAGTGTTAAGTACAATCATTTATCCCAGTGAGTTATTTGTATAATAAATGAAAATTGATATGATTTCATTGTTTCTCGTTATTTATAGAATAGTACTACTGTAAGAATTTATATTACAACATACTTAACATTAGAAGAAATTAAGTCCATTTTCTAAGAATTGGTATTTGTGATGAGAGAGCTTTTACATTACGAAACTTTGTGTTTCTAAATATTCTTTGATTTTGTATCAAAATTCATTATCTTTTGATGGTTATTTCTAGGACTTTCTTTAATGTTTATAAATTTTTATGCTGATCGTAGGTACTAGAACAATATAACCTTGTATTTATGCATATCAAATCATATATTATGAGGAAGTTGTCTTGCACCATTCATATTTTAATTTGGAGGAAATCCTTGAATGAATGGATGTAGCATTGGAGGCATTGCTGAAGAACGTTTCTGGAAAGTATTGCATAGGAGACCAAGTAACTTTGGTGAGATCCTCATATTCATACATGTTTGTAGACAATCAGCTTATTCTTATTCATTGTGTAGCTTTAAACATAATAATGTTATTAATGATGAGAAATGAACCTCCAAACAATATAAAAGTAATGAGCTTTTTTGGCTTATCAATTTTTTCCAGATTATAAGTTTTAGTATGATCTTCATTCTAGGATTATCTAATGAATTTCAATCAGTTTGTAACATCCATGATAATATGTTTCTGGTCTTTCTGAACTGTTATTATTTGTCTGCCATACCTTGGGTTTATTAATTGATTTTCTAGAACTATATATATGTGGCCATGCAGATTTTGGATGATGCTGACACACTGCTCACTAATTAAAAGGATAAATCTTTTTCTGTATTTTGCAGGGCTTAATCACACCTATATCTTTGGGATTTGACTTGTTTTCTCATTTCAAGATTATTTCCATGAGTAGTCATTGCTTTAATGATTTTTCTAGGTTTATATTGGTAATAATTAGATGGTAAGGGGATCCACATAGTACTGAAATGGTAATTTGATGTATTTGCAATGGAGGTGAAAGGCTCCATAAATAAGGAATTACAAGACGATGTTTCTAAATTAGAAACAATCATAAACAGAAAGAAGAAAAAGAAAGATACTAAACTAACTTAAAATACTTAAATGACCATTAAATAGTAATCATAGCAATATTTCTTTAATACCCTCCATTAATGGTCATTCTACTAACTACACCAAGTTGTCCCCTAAATTTTACAAACATGTCTGGGCTCAGAGGCTTGGTTAGAATATATGCAGTCTGATCCACAGTTGGAACATACTGCAACATCACAGTTCCATATTCAACAAATTGTCTGATGAAATGGCAATGAAGCTCTACACGTTTAGTTTTCTCATGGAAGACTGGATTCTTTGCAAGTTTTAGCACCTTTTGATTCTCACAAAACAAGGGTGAAGGCCTTTCTTGAGACATTTTTATGTCACAATTGAAAACATACCGAAAAGTAGACTTCTTGTCATGAATAGAGCCTACCCAATTTGAGTCTATAAAACCAAATAGCCAAGGATCTTTAATTCTGGTGCTTCAGAACATATTGCTTGCTCATTTAATTACATTATCCTAGGATCTCTTAGAGCACCATATTACGATAGGATCTTGACTCCAAATAATAAGTTTGTTAATGTTGTTGTTGGACATGTTGACATGAGTACAAGATTCGTGTCTAGTGTTCTTTACATTCTTGAGGTTTCCCATAATTTGCTTTTAATTTTATTAGATTACACAGACAGAGAACATAGTTGAGTTCATATTCAATTCAGTTTTCAATGGTCAAGAGACAAGAGAGATTATTGCAGTGGGTAGGGCTGATCATAGGTCTAAGGTGTGTACTTTTTCCCACTTCTATATTGACTATGAATGTTCCTAGATCTCCCTCTACTAGTGTGGACAATACTTCAATTCCTCTTAATAGGTTTGTGAATCTTGCCGCCAATTCCCCCATTACCCCCTTCATCAGAGTTGAGAGTTGACATGGTTTCTAGGACTTCAACAAAGGACATATACAATTTTTTTAGATTTGTGGTTTTAGGATGGATTCACGATAGCTGATAGTTAACCTAGGTAAGACTAAGGTGACGGTTCTCAATAGTCTTAAGACTTCTCACCTCCACTTCCTTTTCTAGGGTGTCGAGGTTGAGATCTCCTCTTCATACAAATATCTAGGGGTCAAGTTCTCTGGCCCTCTCTTCAGCATGAAACCTGCCCTACAACCTCACATCAACAAAGGGTGTGGTTCTTTGGCCCTTCTGGAGAGACAGTGTTTCCGACATCACTTTCAGGACACCACATCCAAGGTGACTCTTATGGACACTCTGATTAGATCGACAATTCTCTATGGGTCGGTTGTTTGGGGGCCCTCTCTGCTAGAGTCCGACTGGGCCTCGGTTGAGTGGGTCCAGACCCTCCTTCAGCACATCATCAAATGCAAGCAGTCTACCCAACCTAGTATTGTCCTTGCTAAGTTCGGCGCCCACCCTTTCATACTTGGTACCATCTTCAACCTGGTTTGGTTCTTGCATTGTCTTCGGTGGTTTGCGGACTCCGCTGAGGGACGTCACAGATATTCCTATCTTTCTTATCGTTCCTCGGAGGCTATTGCGGTTTCCGGCCCCTGGGGTCGAGCTTGTTGCTAGTTTTCTCAGGCTTCGGCTCTTCAAGGTTCGATCGAGATCGAGATTGATTGTCTTCCTCCTTTCTAGTACTCATTGGATGTCCCCTCTCATCTCCTTCTGTCTTGACGGGAGTTGAATATGCACATCAGAATGGACATTTACAGGTAGTATAACCACACTACTTGGGTTAATCCCCTTGGGGGGCTTCGCCCAAAGATGGCTTTCTACTCTGAGCACTTGCTCGAGATACGAGATGGGATCATTGTCTGTCCTTCTTACCTTTCTCACCGGAGTGCGCATGCACTTCACATCTCCCTTGGCTATTTCAGAGTGGGATCGCATCGGCTCCGCATTCAGACCGACCATCAGATGGTTAGGGAGGATAAGATTTGCCAACTTTGTAGCTTGGGGGAGGCTGAGACGCATTTCATTTACCGCTGCCCTATCTACTACGAGATCAAAGGGAGATTCTATTGCTTGCTCAGGGAGACTCAGTCTCTCTCCTCCTTTTTCAAGTACATTGATTTGAGGTGCCTTGCACTTTATCTCCAGGAGGCCTTGAGACTTCAGGACTACTCTCTACAGCATCATCTCCCCACGAGACAACACATTGTTCAGTTTGTCACCTTTTTCTTCATGGTGGTTTCCCCTGTGCGTGGTACCAAGCGATAGCTTGGTCCCCCTTTTGGCCATACCAGATCCGTGAGGCCTTGCAGGAATTCCACCCCGCAACGGTCTTCTTCTTCTCCCTCTTATAGGGGTCTTTGGAGGCGGCTTGGGATTCCCTCTTGCCCTATCCTTTAGTTCTGGATTTTTTCTTCGCTGCTTAGAATCATTTTTGGGCTGTTTGTTGTTTCTTGATTTAGTTGTTTCGTTTTCTCTCCTCGGGAATTGTTTGGTGTTCCTGCAATGGCCTGGTCGTTTGCTTTGTTTCGGCAGTCCCTTGGATCCCCTTTGTGGTGTTTTGTTGGACATAAACAAATTTATCTTATCTTAACTTATCTTCTACAAGATTGGAGGATATGCTTGAGGAGGTAGCACACCTCTTTGCAAATTTTACTTTTGAGGATCTTCTTGAGTCTCCTTATTCTCTTGTTTCTTCCTTGATTGTGGTTCTTCCTGATTAAATGATGAGACATCTTCAAAGTCACTTCATTCTTCTCCAGAGATTTCATTTGTGAGGCTTCTTCTTTCTTAATGCTTCATGGAGTTAGAGTTTTTATGCAGCATTCACCATTGAATTTCTTTCCTCCTAAGGAAAGACAATTTTCATCATTGGATTCTCTTTTGGCTTCAAACTCTCTTTAATGGTTTTGATGATACTTCACTATGGGGAGGCTTTGTTGTCTCTATTTTTCCTTTCATTGGAGGGGTTATTATATTATATCTTTTTATTGGATGTAGTTGTAATATCCCCTCAGGATATTTGCTCCAGATTTTTCCCAAATATACCACAGGAGTTTAAACAAACAATTTGCATGCAAACTAATTTCTATTCATCCAACAAATTATTTTGAAAATCATATAATTTCAGACTGAAATAGAGATATGAATACTACCATTAAATAGATAAATCATTACAACCTTATTTTCTAAATAGATATGAAATACCTCTATATTTTAAGTTTTTCTTCAGACAAATAGTACACAAATATGCCCAATTCTGAACTCCGTCACGAATCCACCTCCAAAGATGAATCAGGTTTTTGTCCAATCAACCGAGAAATCTTGAAGGTTTTCGTCCTCAGGTTTTGAAAACTGAAAGCCAAAGCTTCTCAGAGTTCTCTAAGAGAAAACAATAACCAAACATAAACCAAGCATAATAGTAATGAGCCTCTCAATGCTCTTTTATAGCACATCCCTATGACTCTTTGTTTTCTTTCTGTGTGTCTTTTCATATTCCTTTTCTTTGTCTCTTTATTTTCCCTCTTTAACTTAAAATGACTTCATCAATTTTTCACTAGGATCCATAAAAGTCATTTTAATATTTATTATAAAATTAAACTAAGTTGTCATTTAATTTGATATAATTTGACAACTTAAACTTAATTATTTAATTGACTTCTAATGTCCCAAAAATGGGACATTACAGTCTTGCCTTCCTGGAGATTGCTTGCTCTCAAGCAATCTGCACCTGCATGTTGAAACCAAATGCCTGGATCTCATATCAACCTCAGGAATGTTGCTCCGTTAATCTGCTGCGCTAGTTTGATATAAACATCACCATGCATGGAATGGTGAAACCACTCATCAAAATCCCATTGAAGTAAAGCACTAAACTTGCCAATGTCACGATCCCAAATTATCATGCTATCACAACTATCGTATATGAGGAGATAGTAGTATTTCAAGGAACTATCAACACTTGACAACTCTTCAATTGCAAATGATTTCCCATGGAAGTGCATAACACCCATCATAGACACACAATAAAATAAATCAGCCCATCCTGGTATGAAGCAACAATCTATATCTATATCTACTTCCTTTTCTTGGAAGAGAATAGTAAGAACACTAGCTTCAAATTCAGGATGCTTCGTTGTTACCTTCACTGAAGGTGCCTCAATAGCAAGTTTCTTTGGTGATGAAACTAACTTATGGTGATTCCCACCAGAAAAACTATGAGCAACATTTGGGAGAGGCCTTCTTTGTACATCCTTGCGAGGAACGAAGAACATATCTTGAGCTATTTTCTTTTTGAGGGCAAGCAACTCATTTGCCAACCTTTACACCGCAGGATCCATCCTTGTGATGGAAGAAAATAAATCCAAGGAAAAAGAACTTTCTTCAAACCCACTTGCTTGTATTCTTATCTGCACAGCAAGAATGAGATCATCCTCGATTCCAATTGCCAAAGTCTGTGTTGTTGCAAGAGTAGCCCGAGTTGCTCTTCTTTGTAGAAAGCTGACTTGGGAATTCGAACGTTGACAAAGAAACACTTCAAATTTGCAGCTGTAGGCTGAGCAACAACTGGAATTCTTTGTGTCAACTTGTTGAAATGAGAAGTGAATTCACGCATAGGTATGTGAGACACCTTCAATTGGGTGAGTTGGGCCAACAAAGCATGAGAATCTTCAGGAGGCTTGAACCTTTCTTCAAACTTGGCTATGAGAGTAGCCCAACTTGTGATGGTCTGGGGTGCAAGATGGTAAAACCAGTCAGTAGCCACACCTTGGAGAGTTTCAACAAACAACCTCACATACACGTCCTCATGTTCAACACCATGAACACTGCATGCAATATAAAAAGAAGCGATATGTTTATCAGGATGTTGCTGCTCATCACCAAAGAACTTGGGAAAATTCTTTCGTGAGTCATCAGGAAGGGCATGTAGAGGTAGAGCTAGATTAAGTGGACCAAAAGAGTTTCCCCAAGGACCTTAGGCAACCATTTACAAGTTTTTGGTGAAAGCTTTTCAAAGTACAAGAAAAGAAAATTACAAATGAATAATTAGAATGAAAAGGAAACGGGTATACTTCAAACAAAAGCGTGAGGCTTTTGAATGTGTATCGTGTCCCCAACGGAGTTGCCAAAAATTGTTGGCTAAATTTTTTGTTAGTCACTGTGACTACAACTTACAAACCTGTGATTTTAGACAACGTTAAGTGAGATTACTCTTTCCTCTCAGCAATAGGGGAGGCTCCCTTCTTACTATAGGTGGCTTCAACAAGGACTTGACTGATAATTATAATAAAGGGCGGTTCTCACAATCTATTACTTTTTTTTTCAGGAATGATTTCACAAATATCTTCTGAACAACACTAAAGCTTAAACAAAAAGGACTTGTTGCTACGATAATATTGATAGCTTCTAGGTTGACATAAGAACAATATAGAAGATACCAATCTACTTTCTAGTGTGGAATAGTTGTAGAAACTCAAAGTCTTCTACAATTATCTCGGGAGATAAATTAACAATTCAAGATACATGGTAAAGCTCAAAGTCTTAAACCGAACACCTTCTAAATTCTCTACAAAGATTACTTGAAACTGAGGCACAAAGTTACTCAGCTTTTAGTATTTGAGGCCACTTTAAACTATATTAATCTGCCTCTTTTGCAGCACAAAGTCTCCAAAAAACACAAATCAATTGCTCAAAAGATTATGAAAGCAACTCAATGAATCAAAGATTGAATAATCTATGCAACATAAGAATACATAAACTACTCACAAGCCTCACAATACAAAGTGAGGAGTTGGGAGAAAAAGGTGGGAGAATCCTGACAAACTTGACTTATTCTACAACTAACTAACTTGACTTATTCTACAACTAACTTTGACTTATTCAAGCTACAAGTCCTAATGTATTTGACTTGCAATTCGATTACATGTAATAGCTTTACAGGTGAAAGGTCACCTACAATTACAACTTGCTCTTTGATTACATGTAATCTATTGAAAAGAAATTACAAATGCATGATGAAAAATAAACTAAGTGCCTAACAAGACACGACTCCTATTACATCACCCTTTGTCACATTCCTTATGCTACTACAAGATGCTTCGTGATTGAAGAACTCAGATTTGGTGGAAGCATCTTGAACTGGAACAAGAACCTGCATCCTTGATTGTTCTGCATCATAATGGTCGTTATTGGGAAAGCATCTTTTCATGACCATTTCAGTCTTGAAAGCATTCTATGTTCTCGATCATTCCATCACTTATCCTTCTCTTTGCATGACCCCATCATGTGATTGTTCTTGCTTTGTTTCCTTCTGCAATCTTGGAATTTGTAATTGGGATTCAGAAACCCAATTACATGTACTTTGGGGAAGAGCTTTTACTTGCATTCGGGTTTTAAAATCCCGACTGCAAGTAGGGGAAAAACTTTACTTTTGCTTGAGTTATGAACTTGCAATCGGGATTTAAAATCCCGATTACAAGTTAGGAAGAACATATTCATGGGAAAAAACTTCACAAATGGGAAGATCTTGTTGCACTTTACATTTGCAGGAGAAGTACTTGCACTTGTAATCAGGTCTTAGAAACCCGATTTCAAGTGATTTTCAATGCATCTAGGACAGCATCCGAATTTGAGAAGATCCTCTGCAACTTTTGGGAGAACTTTCTTTGCAACTCGAACTTGCAACATTTTGAGGGGAAGAACTAGTTCCTCGCAGCTTGCATGCAAGGGGAAGAACCTTGTGCAATCAATATTTTTACACAACTTCACAACATTTTGAAAGGAAAAAACTAAATAGTGCTGCCTTCTTGGAAATTTTGCAACAGCACCTAGGAGCATTATGGATTTCATATTTGCTGCAGCTGAACAAGGTAAGATAATGACAACACGAGGCATTTGAGGATTTGTATTTGTAGGTTCATGCAGTGAAGATGGGAAGATCTAATTTTGAAAACATATGTATGTGGACAAAAGGTAATCAGGGGTACTGCAACAATGGAAACTCTGCTTGGTAAAGATATTGCCTTGTTTTTTCACAGCCATATATGGATTGAAGTTTTGCATCTTCAAATTGCAGCACAACAGACAGAACTTA
This sequence comes from Thuja plicata, assembly GCA_018584345.1. Classification (NCBI taxonomy): domain Eukaryota; kingdom Viridiplantae; phylum Streptophyta; class Pinopsida; order Cupressales; family Cupressaceae; genus Thuja; species Thuja plicata. The sequence goes on from MU224545.1 coordinate 2,063,226, forward strand.
ATGGTTTCTTATTTGAAGATGAAAATGGAGACTTGAAACCCATCTTGTAAACTCAAATAAAATTATCATTTTCTTTGCAAAATGTATATGTATTTCTTTCAATATATGAAATCTGAAAATTGTTAAACAAACCTTTGCAAACATTTTGAACATAGACCAAGAAGAAATCTTCAAAAATAACTTCCAAAATACACAAAGATAGATACAAATCCCATTTTCAAACAAACAACACATATAAAACCCTAACAGCAGTTCACCAATGGAGAAACCAAGCAAAAATGACAATGGAAATCACGGATACAACCACAATTTTGCACAAAATGTCATAAAAACCATAAATGTGGCTGTAGAAATCATGAAAAGCGACCATAGAAAGGATATACGCATACGAATATACAAAAAAGCACATTTTTTTTTACAAAAACAATCTATAGATGTAAAAACGCATAGATGTTTGCAGAAATAAACATGTTTGTGTTAAAAACGACCACAATTTATGGAGTCGCATACCTATTTATGGCGCAAAATCTTGAAGAAAATAAAAAACGTGGACATTTGTGCTTGATGAAGACTCAACGTGTTTCAAGAACTGAGAGTTTCATAGCTAAATCTTCGACATTTTCACTTTGAAAAATTCAGCGTTTCAAGGCTCGGGACTATCTATTGTGTTTGCATTTGACTTTACAGGTAAAACATGCAATGTAAGACAAAAAGCCCGACTTGAATAAGTAGCTTTGCATTTAAAACCACATGTAAAGTGACATGTTAAAACATCAAAAAGGTCCGAAGATAATCTAAATGCCATTTTGCAATATATGTAAAATTAGACCAAGAGCCCGACCATTGTGATTATCAGAGGTTTCGAACTCGTGTTACACATTACATGTAACATAATATAAGGTGTAACTGATGTAAAAGGTCTCGACTTGAATAAGTTATGGTTTGTAATTGTTTTCCCTCAGGGGTAAACTGAATTGAACAAATACATATAAAATAAAGTACTCAACAGAGAAAATATAACAGCATTATCTTTATTGATTCATAACATCAAGTACAAAGGTATTCCACCATGTCCTTACTGAAGAGAGAAATGCATACATATAATGTTCGAGGGGATGCGAGGCGAACCGTCGCATCCGTGTAACTCCCTCGGACAGACTAACCGTCTAACTACCAATTCACCGGACAACAGTAATTCATATTACAAAATACAAATGTATTTTAAATAATATGTAAAAAAGGTCATCCAACTTATTTTAATATCTCTAATAATATATTACACAAAATACTATATGTAAATAATCTTGCAAAGTGTGTCAAAATTTTAGACCTCATTGCTCGTTTATTTACATAATATACTTATGCAATATATTAATAAAAATTTAACAACAATCAAAGAAAAATAAAAAGTAAAATAAAATAAAAGCTCAAATTTAAACCTTAGACGAAAGATTTAAATACAAAAATATTAACAAAAACTAATTGCTTTATTATTTACAAAAACGTTTATAAGAATAAACTATTAACGCTAATAAATAAAACTTAGAGTATAAAACCATGTCAATTTTAATTGGAATTACGGTTAAAAATTGTGGGGTTGTGTTAATTTCACTAAAACGGAATTAATGACAATAGAATGGTTACAGTAAGCTGTTGTAATACGTTAGCCACCTAATCTTGCCCTGTTTATATACCTTGCATGATATCTCAAGCTTCTCTTTCTTCATCTCGTGGTGGATTATTACCACTTCTATCCCCCATACTTGTAACCTGTCCCGTACTGCTAGAAGATGAACTTTGATGAACACCAATCAACCTTGATGTTGTTTCCCCTTCTAACACTTGCCGGGGTTGCCAAGTTTTCCTTAATCTTCTTTAATAATATCTTAAGTTTTAACTCTCTGTCACTCATATGCATCGAACTATAATAGACCCAAAGAGACCTTGGCTCTGATACCATTGTAAGTTCCCCAAGTGGATTCCACCCAAAACTTTACAATTTGCTCAGAGAAATTTTGTCAAACAGTTTGTTGATTTGCCTTAGTTTGTTTGATAAGGTTTGAAGTATAGTTTAAAGTTTGCAAATGATAGATAGTTTGAAAACAAGCTTAATAATGATAAACAATATTCTTCCAACAATAGCATCAATTCCATTAAGTATAATATGACGTAAACCAATTGATTTCGAGATTTAAATGATAAACAAAAATCCATTTTATTTAGAAGATCAGAATATACAGAATATAGCATGCACCTTGGTTTCCAGCATCTCCAAGTGAATGTCTCTAAAACTTGAATACCATAATCACCGACCCGAATCTGAGTCTCCACAATGCTATACTGAGTCACTCACTCCTTCAGACAATAGAATTCGCTTCTTTATTCTTACTCAACACTGCTACAGGTTATCACAATATGCTTGGCCAATTTGGGGTTGTAGAGTATTTACATAGAGAGCTCCAAGAGTATATGTGGCTACAACAACTGGTAGCAATGCACTTCAGTTCAGCAGAATGCTGGACAAACATCGGTAGCTCGAGCTTTTGTTAATCTGTTAGAAATGGCCGAAATAGTGAATGTGGCCTATTTGTTTTTCTAAATAGGATTTGGATTTGAAGTGACAGAATAATCCCACAGAATATTTCCACTTTGTTCCTAGTAGACCATTCTACCACGTCATAGCAACCAATGTTTTCTTCGGATGGAGAAATAATCACACAAAAGGCTCAAGGTCTAAATTGACCCAGTAGACTTTATTACGGTTGATGATATCGGATAACCAAGATATATATTAATTCCTCCAGCATAAGCCGTGTCGATATGACTTCACAGAATTAGCTGTGGCCAATATGAGTATGGTGTTAATATAGTCCCTTTATGTGCAGAACTTTGCACTTATTCTGGCAACCACGATAGTGTGGTAAAAATGAAGCCACAACTATTAACATTTCCTCTCACCGACTAGACTCAGAATATTTCTGCCTTATATTATCTGGTCCCACAAAGAATTATTTCTTCATAGACCTTATTATATCGGGAAATCAAACCTTATCACTTCCGCATATGAGGCTGGATAATCACGGTTTAGATAATTCTGGTCTTAATAGTATTCTCATGGCAATTATTCAGGACCCACAAAACATTTGTAAACAATACTCAGAAAGTCAAAATATTCTGAATATTACTTCCTCAAAGCTACAACTTTAATCCTTATCACCAATAATACGACTACTTTAACAAGAGGTAAAAAGTAATTTCTTCATAATAAAATGATCACATTTTATAGAATTTATCATGATATTCAAAAGATAATATCTTGATTTCTCGAATAAAATTTAATCATCAAATACCTCAGTTCTGCAAATTTTTACAATTTTGGCACAAGTGTGAACACCGTTGCGAATCCACTCCCAGGAAGAACCAGGTTTTTGTCTAGCTCTTCGATCACTAAAGGTTTCCGTCCTCAATAATTCTCCAATACAAAGAATCAACAGATTCATTAAATTCAATAATATTCGAACATGTTCTAAATAATCCTCTGCTTGTACTTTTATAGCATTCTACAGAAAACTGCTAGCATTCCATCAGCTTGTCTCTTGGCATTCCATTTCTTTGTTATTATAATTTGAAATAAAGTGACTTATTTTATAATTCTGACTGACATAAAAATTCACTTTAATTGGTCTATTAAATAATTAAATTAAGTTGTCATTATATTTCGACAAATTAAAATTTTAATTATTTAATTAATTTCTAATGTCCCAGAAAAGGGACATTACAGATTTAATTTCATCAATAGTGAAATCCTTGTTGAAGGCTCTATTTTGATCTTCCCCAACAATCTTCGGGATGAATTTGCAAAATTTTGTCTACTCCTTTAAATTAGATCCCTCCTGAGAATCAAGTAGAGAGATAAAGAAGGCTACTACAAATTTTCTAATCTTCCCTAGGTCTTCAGAAATAGAACCATCATATAAAACTTTAAAGATATAATCCTGTTGGTATTTCTCCTTTGTTTGATACTATTGTGGAATACTTGCATTTGTTGTCACCTTCTCTAATCCAAAAATTCTCTGGATTTTTGGCACCAAAAAATTTCTTCTTTGGCTAAAATATCCTTATAAGCTCCCATTAATTTTTTCTCCTTTTCAAACTACTCCTAATTCATTCTATTCTGCATCACATCCTCTTGCAAAGTTTAGATCTCTGCCTCAGGCTCCTTTTTAGAACTAAAAATATCTTTGAAATGTTCTTTGGTCCGAGCTTTCAATTTTTGTTTTAATCTTTTAAATTTAGAAATAAAGATAAACATCTTTGATCCATCTCCTAAATCATCTTGCCACCATTCTCTGATCTGATAAAAAAAGTTTGGGTCCTTCATCCACATATTTTCAAATTTGAAGGGACATTTTTGAGGCTTAGATTCTCCCAAAATGACTTGCTGAATTGGATAATGATCTAATCCCGAGCATGGAATAATTTCGCAATCATGACCAAACTCAAACTCTGATAGATATCTTCGGAAAAAGAATTGATCCAATTTTTCCGCTATGTAGCTGAACCTTTTCTCTTATTTGTTCAAGTATAATTCCCATTAATAATCTGTAAGTCCAAGGGATTGTTGTTCTCCACCCACCCCTCAAAATCCTTGATTGATTTTCCCTATTGATGCCCATTGCCTTCTCATGGCTAAATAAAACAGCATTGAAATCACCCGCAATAATGATATGTCTATCTTTGTAGATACCAATGAAGGAACTCAAATCCCTCCAAAGTTCTCTCTTCTTGATGCATGAGGGGGAGCCATACACACTAATAAATATAAAATTCAACTTAGAGCAAAAGCTCCTAACATCGCATCCAAGCCAATAAAAGTCCTTGCAATTCTATCCACCACAACCTCATGAGGATTCCATATTACAGCTAGACCTCCTTATGCTCCTTGAGATGGAATAGCCATGCCATGTGTAAACTTCATTTTCCTCATAAAAGTTTCAAAATCATTGCAATGTAATTATCTTTCTTGAAGAAGAGTAATAGAGTCCTTACTCATCTTCAATATGTGCTTTACCAAGCGTTGTTTGTTTGGGGCATTCATTCTAGGATATGATTCTCATTGTCCTTTGGGAAGGGGAGCTCCCTTCCCTGATCTTAGCATCCAGGAAATCTTCGTCTGCCCTTTAGCATCACCATCTTGATTCCTTAATTCCTTAAGAGATTTTCTCCCTTGGGATTTCTTTGGTCCAAAATTTGGAAAAGATTTGTTGGCCAGAGTTTGAGTTATCCCCAACGGTTCCTTTAACATGTCCTTTGTATCCTTAAGGTTAATACTTGCATCATTACTAAAGAGAAGTTGCTAATCTGTTTCTAGAAATTCATCTTCTTCCTTTAAAATCATAGCCCTACTATCAATATATTGTTGCTCCTCTGCCTGTAAAGAGTCTGCTTGGCTCTATCTCTGAATTTGCTTGCAAAAGTTTTATTTGTTTTGAAATTGTAATATGATATGAATTTTTAACATAGTTTGCCAGGTAAGAACAACAATATCACCAATATTCCTTAACCAATCAGTTTCCATTTAAATACAAATAACCATGCATTCTATTTTATTCAAATTCAAAACCCCAATTACAACGTACCAACACCTTTGAACATTCTGAGTTAAATCGCATTTGATAACCATCACAAGCTGAAATGTAGCAATATAATTTAATGCAAGGAATTGGCCACGATTTAACCTGTTATCTCCTCCTCATGTCATACACATTGGCTAAGGCTAAATTGTGCAATGAAGTGGTGGCTACTTTAATCCAACGGCTTCAATTACTAGCCGCAAGAACTATGGCAGTGGCGGCTGCTAGAGAGAAACCTCCCACGTCCAGCCAAGAGCCAAGAAAAATACACTATTGATGGCATTCAATACACCAATTAAAATCTCCTTCAAATGCTGGCCCCAAAACCATCATACTATTTGCAATGAATAACAAGCTCGGCCCTTGATCAGCTACAACAAACTACAAAATTCATCAACATCAAATCGCTGATTCAAAGTGCCTCACAATCATGCAAGGAAAGCTACGTTTCCTGCCTGGGTAAATTTCTTCAAACCCTTCTCTCCCAAGTTCCCAAACTCCCAAATTCCAAAATCAAAACATGAATGAATGAATAGCATAATGATGGAATTCAATTTCCTCCAAGAAGCCTTTATAATGTCTTCATAACAAATTGAACCCGAAGCTTCATGAATACACCTTGCATAACTTGAATGATCACGCCAATAAAATATTAGACTTGCATAACTTTTCATTGAAATATAATACTTCATTATATTTCCCCTCATTAAATGACATAGCATTAAAATATAAAGTCGTTATAATTAAATAATGACTTGACTTTATAAAATAAGCTTATATAATAATTAATTAAGTGAACTTAATTAATTACGAACTCCTCAACAATAAACTCCTCAAGTCAGTTCAAATGATCTACCAAGTCTATCACCGGGACACCCTGCCCCAAATAGACACTACCAAAAATAGACTTACTATAAATAGTAAGTCCCTCAAACTGGAAGCTCTGCAAAAGAATCCACAACTCCACTGATACCAATGCATAGACGCCCTGCTAAAAATAGCAATCATGACGATCACCCAAAAAAGCACTTACTATAAATAGTAAGTCTATCAATCTGACTCAAACGAAGAGCAATCCTGGCATCACAGATCTCCAGAGTGGAAACTGACCACTGGCTCTGCCACACAACCCCCTCCAATATCCTGATTAGCCTACGAGGGTCACAAAAATAAGCTAATTCCATGTCCTAAAAACGGGGACATTACACTGCCTATAATTGGCACACCTCTTTGTCTAACTCCTTATTGCCAATAATATTAACCATAGTATCAAAAACATCCTCCAAAACCTGATCTTCTAAAGCTTTATCTGATCCCCCAACAATCTCTGGAGATTGATCATTATTATCTATCATTGTTACAGTTCCTATCTCTACGAATTGCTCTTCATAATTTTTCAAATTTATTTCACTTTCGTCGAGATCAGAATCACCAACTTGAGCTACTTGATCACGTAAATCCTTGATTTCCTGTCTATGATTTTGAGATGAATAAATAATCCAGGATTTGCATATGACTCCTTCAGATTCATCGCCTTTACCTGTTTTATCAGACAAAACTTCAGCACTACCAGAATTTGTAATAAGGTTTTTTCCATCCTTGGATATTGACTTGTCAAAATATCACTCTCATCTATCTTCTGCCCAACTTTCCCCACAACAACAATATCCGATCCTTCCTTGGGTGATGAAGATACCATATTCCTAGAACATCCAATTTTCATACGTTGATAAAACTAGAATTCATATCAATACATTCCTTCTGCCCTGACTGATCCATATCAATACATTCCTGCTGCTCCCACTTCTCAGATGCAGAAATAATTTCCACCTGTCGAATAACCATAGCATCTGAAGGAATTTCAACAATAATTTTGGGCTTCAATTCATCCATTCCATTAATAAATTTTCTTCCACCCCAATAAATATGCATATGGCTTCCCCAATCATAGCCAAAACTTCACCATTCCATTATTCTATTGGAAGATCAATAAGAGAAATCCAGATAGGTTTATATTGTATCATAAGTTCTCATGGGTTAAAATTTGATCTCCAATCAAATTAGATCTCCCTCCATAATATTTTTTTTTAATGCCATGTTAATACATTCTATACAAATAAACCCATTTGAAAGAGCATGAATGCTTTGCCTATCTTCAAAACTGATCTTTCACCAATTAATAATTTCGCTCGACCTCTCTCCCAAACCAAACCATTTGGTGAACAAAGCTCTATCCTTCAGATGCTTCGCCCTAGGCAGCAAGACCTTAGTCGGGGGATTGTAATCGAAGACTATTTATTTTGGAAAGTCGTTGGTCTCTTGATGGTATCCGGATTTGCAGATTCCGGATTTTTCATGCTTCCTTTCTATCGATAACCAGGTTTCCATTGTAAATTTCTTTTCCCTCCATCAAATTGTCTAAAGAAATTATCTTGCTGTCTCCATCCCCTTAATGGGATATCATTTACCCCTATGAAATATGAGGGTATCTCCAGCCTAGTATAGTCGAAACATCTTTCTATGTTATTCTTGAGATTGGGAAATGATCGCCCTTTGTTTTCCTACCATTTTTTATTCCATTCTCCAAAAACCCTACAAGGATTTCCAGGGTTCCTGAATTCCTCTTCTGTCCACATCACATCCTCTAAATGCACGTATGCATTTAATTCCCCATTCCTTTTATTATTAGTAGATCTCTCTACTTCTTGGTATTTGATTATTATATTTATTTATTTTATATTTTAATTCCATAAAAATTAAATATTATTGTTACTCAGTAAATTCCCTTCTATTAATATATATATATAACTAATTTGATTTTATCAGCTTAATTATAAGTATAATTATGTATATATTATTATTGTAATTATAATTATAATTTATTATTTATTTATTTTTATTATTTATTATTTAATCCTATTTCAAACGGGGACGTCACAGTTGATCACAAAAAAGTACAAAAATACCAATATAATCTGAAACAAATATGTGCAGGAAAAATAAAGGCGCGACACTTGTAGGACTTACAAAAGAGAGATTGTGATGAAAAAACATAGAAAATATGAACTAATAGAAAGGTGTATTTATGGCAATTCATCTAATAAGCTGTGACATTTGTTGATCATATCTGATTTTCATTGCAGATAAAGTTACATTGAATTTCTTTTTGATGAATTATTTACTAATAGGTTGTACAATATACTTTGCAGGCCGATGTTTTTCTTGCTCCACAAGTCTGTAGTGCAGCAGAACGTTTTGATGTTGATGTGGTAATAACTTAACTTGTTTGCCTTGGAATATTTATTTAATATATTCATGGTACATTATAATACACAGACATATGGCCATGCATGCATTGATCGATATTAATTGATATGACAAACTTAACCATTTTTTTTGTGTAGCATATTTTTTATTTCTAAAGTGTTGGAATAATGAAGGATTATATTTGTTAGGTAGTTGGAAGTTTTCCTTAAGTTGAATTAGGCTAATACATGAAATGCTTTTAGTTACACCATTGATTTTTTTGAATTGATTACCCCTTAGGTGCATTTTTGTCCATTTTTGTGTTGTGTATATCTTTTGGTACAACCCTCCTTAAGGACAGCAGGACCTCACATGTTTTAAAAGGGGTAAGATTGGATCAAGGGAAATTTCTATGTAGAAAGCTATTTTTCGAAGAATGGAGAAGATTGTAAGAGAAACCTTAGTTCATTCTTCCTTTTTCTATATTGTGGAGAATAAAGTAGATCATTAAATTAGTTCATTCTATGCTGAACGGGCGGGTGTTATTCTTGAACACAACCAATAATTTAGTTGTAAGAGAAACCTTAGTTCATTCTTCCTTGTTCTATTTTGTGGAGAATAAAGTAGATCATTAAATTAGTTCATTCTGTGCTGAACGGGCAGGTGTTATTCTTGAACAGCCAATAATTTAACGATCAACTTTATTCCATTTATGGCCAGCAAAGAAATATAGTTAGATATTTTATTATCTTCCCAAAAAAGGTTGTGATGCCTTCGAGCATTAATTAATTAAACCATAAAATATTAAAATGTGTCAGCCAACTATTCACAAAATTAAAGTCTTCGGAAAAAATGCATAGATGATTATTGATTGCTTGTAATATACCAATCACAATTTGGAACTAAAATGTAATGACAGCCAAACTCAACCTTTTGGGTACCCGCTCCGCACTTTATTGTCACAACCGTACAGCACTTAGTCGGTACTCTACCCACACACCTGTGCAGAAAGACATGCTCGACACCCGACAATGTACCCGTGGTCTCTCAGTCTGGACGAACAAGAGACTCGATTGCTTACAATGTTGAAGATGCTGTGTTTGATATATCCTTTAATAATATGCAGTGACCAATAAGGTTAGCGCTTCCAGCGATATAATTGTTGTTTCTGAATATTGTACCTTTCACTTGTGCAATATAGACATAGAATGCTGTTTCTGATATTACAATATAAGCCTGCAAATGGTACCGTCTCTGATTATACAATTTAGACTTGCAACCTGAGAATAGCCAAGATGGAAGGCACTCGATAAGAGCAGATCCGATAAGGATAAATAAAATAAGATGTCTTCAATGATTTGAGAGTATAAGTCGACCATCTCTATACACTTGCATTTGCCAATGAAATGATATGAGGATGAGACGTCTCCTTCCATTACATTTGTTTAATTGTGCCTCTTTAACTATGACTGGCTTCTTTAATCATAGTCTTTCATATGTAATTGTCTCTTCATATCTTTGCACCCTTTTGATGATTAATGATTAGATTATATTTATTTATGGTAATTGCTGGCCTCTAATTTCATCAACCGTGCCATTAATAACATATGTGATTTAGAATATTAATTGCTATAATATCGACCATCACTTGCTACCTAATTATCGATACCATTTTCCTTAATTTTCTTCACCTGATTAATCATGGCTTGACTAGTCTTGATCGGACAATGTTACTAAGCATCTGACAATACCGTCTACGATCCACATTTCATAATATCGCTATTCATGTTCGATGATCATTAAAGTATCATCATGCCTCTTTGTGCATAGTACGACATTAGTCTTATTACATAGTTGATTATTTTACTTCTTTGATCGATCACATTATGTTATGATCTTATCGATAATCAAGATATCTATGGGAATATGAGAGTTATCTGATTGCGTAGCCCATATCCTTCATAATTGAAGATTGATGTTATATCTTTCCACTGCTCTTATTACAAGGCGAACAGATATCCATTGTCATTATTGTTCGAAATCAACATCTTTGTTTATTAAAATTAATCGATGCTTCCTAGATTACATCGATATCCTACCTTCCTATGCTTGTCGGTAAATGTTGGAGGTTTATTTGAATAAGTTTCAATCTTCAATTAAAACTTATTGAATCAAATGTTTACTTGTAGGTCCTGAACTGGGGACATCAGAGTCTCCCCCTCTTGGAAAATGCTTGCCTAGAAGCATTTTTGAATTATCATGATGATTCCTGGATTCCAAGAACTATGAAGAATGATTCAACATACTTCGATTGTTTCATGATGATGTTGTAAGACTTATTTTGCCATTCATTCATCATGTAGATTCTGATTATCAAGTCCTAAGAGTTAAAGCACCAAGAATTCTCAATGTAGTCCAGTAGTTGATTATTCGGAGCAACGATCTTGTAATACTTATCCTTAAGGTGAGTCATCCACTGTGGTATAAACTTTATCATGATTGAAGATATCCATAGAATCAAACTGTTAACACCTTTCCTTGTGAATTCAATAGGACAGTCTCCATTGTTCCCACTTATAATCATGAATGACTTGGAAAGTTGGTAGAAATCATTGTTACTTCTATCAAATGTGGGAATCCTAATCTGATTTGTAACTATTTGTAACATGATTGAAAAGTTTTTAGTGCCAACCCTGTTAGGATTTGTCCCTTCTTGTCTCCATGATTGATTGAAGATGTACCAGGGTCCCAAAATTTATTTTCATCTTCACCTTTGTGTGACTTCGAACGGGCCTCTTCATCCACCTTAAAGAGTGGATTGTCATAAACTTTCAACGCTTCCCTTTCAAACAAAGAATTATGGATAAGTTGAAGATTGTCTTCACTTTTAAGTTTAAACTTATCTTAACCTTCATCATTTGTTTCTTCATCTAGTTCTTTTGATATATTAATTCTTCCTTTGTCTTCTAATTTCTTGACATGATAATTTGTTTGCTTATAATAGTGTGGGGTTTCATGATATCTTGTTTCTTTCCTGTCCTCGTTCACTTTGGTATCTCCTTTCCCCATACTTTTAGTGTCAACTTCACTTGTTTATCAACTTCAAGATGATGAAGTGAGATACATGATGTGACCTTTGTACTAAAGACATTATTCATCTCATTCACAATTAGGGGTGAAAGAGAGTTGAGGTTGATATCCTTGAACAAATTTTCATAACCTGAATTATAATTTTTAACCTCTCTTATGCCATCTTCTATGCATGATCCTTGTGATGATGGGAGGTCATACTCACCATCTTCATGAGTCCATGTACTTGATTCCTTTGTGGCATAAGATATGCATGAAGATTCAACTGCTTCTATCCCTTTAGAGATGTCTGAAATTATTTCCTCTTCCAGTACCTTTAACTCCTTGAAGTGCTTAGGGATCATGTTATGGTTCTCTACTCCCTGGACTGTTTATGAAACATGATTAATTCTTTTTAAGTCTTTTATTCCTTCTTCCTTTGATGTGACAACCTTCAAAGTTTCTGTTGGTTGTGAGATTCTTGATAGTAATTTATAATCACGCTCTTCAATTTGTCTCCTTAGGTTAAGGTGATGACTTTTACTTTCCTTAGGCGAGTATTTCTCCCTCAACTCTATGTAGTCTTCTAGAGTTATATCATGTTGTAATCCTCTTTTTATCCAATCCTGTCGCCATTGATATTGTAGATTGACTAAGGTAGGTTCATTGCTCTCTTGTCGTTCTTCCTTTGGAGGAAAAGTAGGGAACATTGGTCTAAATTTAGGGGGATGATGTTTTGAATATTCAACATTTCCTCTTTTTTCTCCTTGTCTGCTATGATCTTTATTGATCACGGCTAGTAATCCCAACAATTGATCCAATTTCTTGTGTGTTTTTTGCTCTTCCATGCATTGATGCATGTGCTTGTTGAGTTCTTCATCTTCTCCCATGCTTGAAGCCTTTGTCATTGTCTTTTCTTAAATTCTAATTCTAGTCCTTCAATTGTTTTCATCTCCACAGGCTGGCAGGTTCATGAGCTCTGATACCAATTGTAATGTCCCCTTTTTTCTTTAAACATGATTATAGGATATTTAACTAGAATCTTAGTTGCCGATTCGGGTTTGGGGACGGATTCGGGCTCGCGAATCCGGTTCGTGGATTCGTGAAAAAAAAAAATTGCCGTTTGGGTTCATAAGGATTCGTGAGTGTATATATATATATATATACAAAAATAAGATAAATATACATAATTCTAAAACGAAAAAATCTCATAGTATGAATCTATGATGGTTGATCATTGATCAATGCCAAATCTCAAAGATTCAAAACATCAAAATTAAATCATAACATCAATTCAAGTATCATTGTTTGAAGTTCAACTAATGGATTAATAATTTATTGATATTCTGATTCTCTTCTTCATCATCATCATCTTCTATATGGAGCCTAATAAGAGTTGAAGGTTAATTTTTCCCCACTTTTATTGGCATAGTTTCCACCCCAAATTATTAAATGGGGGTTTGGGGGCGAAGCCCCCAAGACGAGGTCAAGGGGCAGCGCCCCTTGTGCGCTCCCTGTCGCAGTACAGGGCG